>JALLOX010000418.1:0-12036 GCA_036939695.1 Thalassiosira ordinaria | reverse complement strand
GAGTCTATTGTAGGCATTATGTTTTCGACCACGACCACCGTTGAGAGAGAGCTGCGAGCTGCCCCCCTCCATATTCCAATCTCTAGCTGTCCTATCGTACATTGTACCTTGGAAGCATGCCCACCCATTCATTAGAGCAAAGTAGACAGATGATAATAGAAAAGGTGTTGTCATCCTCTCTACTCTGTTATCCCCCATCACCCTCTGCATGCAGCAAACCCAGCTAGAGCTGTATGTAGGTACGATAATTCTCGCGTCTGTCCGCCACCCGAAACCCGAAACCCGAAACCCCCGAACCCCGAATCCCGAATCTCGCTCGGCGCGACTGAAACACAACAACATCGAAAAGTCCAAAAAATCATCGCAACCATGATGTCCTCCTCTATGATGGCCGCCACCGGTGCAGGGGGCGGCATCCAAGGCGGCAACAACGCCCCCAACACCACCAGTAACAACGACCCCTACCTCCTGGACGACTTCCGTCCATTGGCAGAAGCATCTTCCAAAATCCTATCGGCACTTCGAGCCGATGAATCCGCGCCTGACGCCGATTTGTATCGACGCCTTATTTCCTCCAGCGGCGCGGGCGCTCACCGATATCATGTTGTGAAAGGAGAGGATGGATTTGGCGAGGTTGGTGGTGGCATGGGCTCTTCCTCGCCTGGGTCGTCTTCTTCCGGAGCGGCGGCGGGTGGAAGTTCCAACAGAGGACAGCAATCGCCGTCGTCGTCGTCGCCCAGGGGAGGCAATGTCATTGGCTCCCCCCTCGGAGTGTTGCGTGGAAGCCGTCAATATGGCACCAACCGTTCCTCTGAAACGACCAATGCTGCCACCGCCAACGGTGCTGCGAATGCCCAGAATGGCACTGCTCCTTCCAGTAGTAGGGTGTCCTCTCCACCAACATCCTTTCTGAAACACGAGAGGTCACTCCCCCTTCCCAATCATCTCGCCGTGGAAGCCAAAAAGGCGCAGCTTTCTTCGTTGATGGGGTTACTCCCCGAGGCTAATTTGGTATGGCTCAGTGCTGATGAGAAGTTATTCCTGTGGAGTTACAAGTCTAACGACACTGCGGCCAATAATACTGCGTGCAGTAGAGCTGAAGCGGCGACATCTGGTTGGGGAACATCGGCCCTTCCCCACAACATCCACTCGGACAAGCAGGATTATTGTTCCTTCACCGTACCATCGGGGCAATGCATTGTTTCCGTGGGTTTGGTACGTCCCAAGCCAGGCGTGTTCAAAAAGAATGTAGAGTGGTGTATTGTCGTCACAACGCCTGAGGAGGCCATCTTGTGTGCGTTGGCACGGGAAAGCTTGAATGAGGAATATGAAATGGATGATGGAGGAGAAGAGCAAGGTGGAGGATTTCGCCATGGGACTGATTCTATCTTGAGATTGATTCCCACTCGATTCTGCCTTCCTACGGATTCTGTACCGTTAATGTCCGTTTGCTCAACAAAGGATGGTAGAATCTTTTTGGGAGGGTACGATGGGTGTTTGTATGAAATGACGTATGAGGGAAATCTCCCTGGTAAATTCTATGGAAGAAGGTATGGTGTAAACGGTTCTTCGTTGACGGGTGTTTCGGGAAATGATGTCATGGAGGCCGCCATCGATGACTACTTTGACGGTCGCGGCGTGTTCTCCCTTGAAAACACCTCTCTGAAAAAACAAAACGGATGGTCCGTCGAGGGTGCTCTGTCGGGAGGGAAGCGGGTGATTTCGGCATTGACGTTTGGATCACTTGACGATTCCACGGATGCTGGAAATGGGGGAAATTCAATGCGTTCTAGAAAGTGCCGCAAAATCAATCATTCTTCCAAATCATCGAGCTTGATGTCCTCCGTTGTACCTGGGGCACTAGTTCGTGTTGCCTCTGGCATTTTTGGCTCCTCTGTGGCAGCTGCTGCAAAGAATGGTGGACCTATTGTGAATATGGTGCTGGATGAAGATCGCCTATGTTTGTATACCCTTGGAGCAAAGGGTGTCATTTGTACCTACGATATTTCACCCTTGCCGGCCAGCGGAAGTGGAGGCAGCGCCAGCAGTGTCCATCCATCAAATGTGCCACCGGCGATATCAGCTCCACCTCGCCTAGCGTCAGTGTTCGACTCGGTCTCATCAGCAAAACTCTACCTAGATTCTGTGTCTCGTGGACGCATGTACCCTCCACAAACATCGCAATCGATTGCATTGGGAACAATCACCTTTCCAGGAGGGATAGCCAGTGCTCAAGCAGGTGTCGGAGGTATGGAAGGTGCTAGGGACATACTGAAAAGGTTTGATCTGGAGGGCAGGTTGTTGAAGTCGGCAGCGGACAGGAGCAGCGGAAGCAGTGTTGGCGTGAGAGGTGTAAGGAATGAGCTCAACAGTTCAAATACTGCAGGTATACTCCATCCAGTCTCGATCCATTTGGTTCCCCCTACTGAATCCAAGTCTTTGACTTTAGTGGCTGTCACTGGAGGTGGATTGCGATACTACCTCTCCTCTCTATCCTCAACAACTATAAACTCGGCTCAAGCTATGCAGGGTGGGTTTGACTATTCTTCGCGTAGTCAAATTAGAGGGAGTGGGTTAGTGGATCCAAGGATAGCCAGAACAAGACCAGGGCGGAAGATGACTTTCTGTCATGTTCGTGCGCCTCCTCCTTACACATCAAGTGACGGCAATGATGGGTTTAGGTTTGAATTGGCACCATCATCTGTCAATCTCTTTTCTAGCAATGCTGGTGACGGTCTGCCTCCGGGCATTCACAATACCAGCGGACGACCTGCGGCAGGCAGGAGTGGGTTAACCAGTGCTAGTGGCGATGTGGTGAAGAGTTGCTATGGCAATGGTGTCTTTGTGCTAGCGTTGGATATCGAAAAGATAAGGCCGGAGAGAGGCTCTTCTTCGACTGGCAATTTCTTCTCAACTCCCTCGGAGGATAGGAGCTCTACAAATTCACCAGCTGGTGATGCAATTGTTGTGGCCTTGCCAGACTTTGCTGCCAGAGTAACTATGTCTACCTCCAATATTGTACCTGGCACTGCAAATATTTCTGTTGGAGGTTCATCACCATCAACTACTCAAGTTACACCAGGTGGAATCAGTGAAGCTGTCCTCCTTCCTATGGCAGGTCTTGGAGGCACTGCTTCTCCTGTCCTTCCTGGCGGTCGAACATTTGATATTGTCAAGGACACCAGTAAGAGGGAGTCTTCGGTGATGAGCTTATTCATGAACTCGGAAACTCCCTCTGATGTGGAACTGCAAATTGGATTGATGCAAACGTTCACTCCAAAAAGGAAACAAGTCAGACGAACCACTGCATCAAATACAGATTCGAGGTCACTGGTTGTATCGTCCGACAGAGGAATGATATCCTCTGCTCTATCAGCACTCTCATACTACCTCCGCAGTGGTCAGGGATATGGATATGAAGTTGGTACAGTCTCAGGTGACGCAAAAGGCTTTGGTCCTTCTGTGACATATCGTGTTTCACTTCGTCATGGTTGCGATTTACTTGGTTTTAGCAATTCAGCTGGGGAGACTTTGACCACTTCTCGAATGAGACAGCGAGGCAGCTCTTCTGGAACTGGCAGGGGTTCCACTGCATCCATCAAGTCAGCAAGATTGCCGTNTGAGACAGCGAGGCAGCTCTTCTGGAACTGGCAGGGGTTCCACTGCATCCATCAAGTCAGCAAGATTGCCGTTGTGGTTGCTGCAACCATCTGCTGCTCCATTGAATTCCCAGGCACTGCAACATTTGACTCCACCTCCAGGCAGTGCTGGGGCGTCTTCTCGATCAGATGTTCTCATTCTAAACTCAGGAGGCCTACACTTCTTCTCCAGCTCCTCCCTCCTAAATAATCTAGCCACTGTGCTATTGCGTACATCCAATGTTGACAGAGATGTATCCGTGAAAAACTTTTTTGTCAGTTATGGTTATGTGGAGGGATGTGCCATGTGCTTTGCACTAGCGACCAGTCGTTCGAGCAACGAAGCACTGAGGGCGAAGGCCAAGCAGGCAGCTTTGTGCTATGCACATCGACCCTTGATGAAGTTGACCAGTCCTTCTGCTGGAAATGGGTTGGATCCAATAACCTCGTACACCTTTCAACCATCGTCTCTCTATGAAGGCTTGGTCAAGTTCTTGTCGCGCCTTTTGCGTCCATTTTGGTACAAACCAGCAGTGGTAGTGACAGAGGGACGTCCTATCAATAGCAAGTCAGCGTATAAGCACTATTACGCTTCATTGCCCGCCAAGGTGGAATTGCTGGTGGATGATTCAACCCTTCATGAACTTCGCGAGCCATTGGCGTTGCTTCAAAAGTTGATGAAGGAAACTTTTGTTAGGGCAGTAAAGTCGGTACCAGGAGTTTCAACAAGGAACCAATCAAATGATGCCATGGATGTTGATGACCCCAACTTCTCCGTTCTCAATGGTGGTGGCGGTGGTCTCATTACTCGTGCCATGCAAAATCAAGAACGAGCTGCTGCTGCACAAAGAATGAACAATGCCCATCAATCTCAGAATGCCAGTTCAAGCGATCTTGAATCAATTGCTCGCAGTAGTGAAGAGCGTAACATGCACTCTCTCTACCGGCTATTGAGTAGATGTGTCCAAATGTTAAATTTGATGTCCTGTCTCAAGCATGCGCATGAATCACCTGCCTTACCAGAGGTACAATGGGGGCTATTGCACGGATTGACCTTCTATCAATTGGTAACAAGCCAGGAAGGTCAGGGGCGTATTGACACTTTATTGAACGCCCTTGTTAGTCAGGGGGAGAAGACTTTGGTTAATGGGTTGTCAACAGATGGAGATTTGCTTGCCGAGACTTTGTCTCGTCAGTGCTACCTCTTCTTCTCATCAGCGTCAAGGCTCACATATTTGGGGTTCAGGTCAGCAAATGATGCCCTCTCTCGAGATCCAGCATCATCAGAGCGCCGTCTACTGGCGGATCAAGCAGCATCTTACTTTCGGGCTGCATCCAGACACTGGTACGCTCCCAACCTCATAGCTGGACGATTCATGTCGAATAATAGTCCAAGTTGGGAAGATGTTGCAATCAGTGCCATTGAGGCAGAAAGTCCTCTGGCACTTGCAGCAGATATCTTGATGAAATTGGGCAATGTTGAGGGATTGGCGGACGTTTGTTTGATATGTGCTTCCAACTTTGGCGGAGCAAAAGTCCCCCCTTCCGATCAGAAGGAGCGTGGCGAGGATTTTACACTAGATATGCTAGGTTGGGAAAGGGGGTTGTATCACCATCCACCCTCCAATAGTTCTGGGACTGATTTAAGGTCAGTTAGTACTCAAGCAATTGTGACTGGTATTGATGTCACTGCTTCGGATGCGTTGCGCACATGCCATAGCATTATTTTCTACTACATCTCCAAACTTCTTGGAGGGATAGGCGAGTTGAATCAGCTTATGGCAGAAGATTTGGTAGCAGCTTGTGCTGCATCCTCTGATGAAAAATTCCTACACTCCCTCTATGAACACTTATTGTCAACCAATAATGTACAAACGGCATTAAGGATTGACAGCTCCTCCCTTGAAAACTGGCTTGTCAACATCAAGAAGGATGTCAATCTATTATGGAGTTATTATTCTGTCCATGACCGTCATGTCCTGGCTGGAGATATCATGTGGGAGAAGGCTTTGGAGGTCAACGAGAAGATTCCCTTGGACCAGAGGATATTATGCCTTACAAGAGCATCTAACTCTTATGAGTTGGCACAGAAAGCAAGCCATCAGCAAATGCCTGTTGAGACACTGAAAGGGAAAATTAAAGATATCCAAGACAAACTCGATGTGGCTGAAATCCAGAATCGTGTGCTGACAACAATTCGTCAATCTCAGGATGCCAATTTGGGCCCGGCAAAAATGGATGGATTGCAGTACACCATTTTGAATGCGACAGAAATTTACAACGATTATGCCTCTGTTCTGAATCTTTTTGAAGTTTGTCTGCTCCTGCTGGAGACGTGTCGCCAAAATGACACGAGAACTATCGAAAGGCTCTGGAAAAGCATTATTTGCGAAGAAATACTTCCTTGCCAAACAAATTCCCAATTGGCTCTTGATGTTTTGACTAACCTGAAGCAAGGGAGCGTGTCTGAGGAAGAAGTCATTCTATTTGGGGAACAGGACGATAGTATTCAAAAGTTTGAAAACGGTGAATGGATAATCCGTGTTAGAAATCGTGTCACTGCGCTGGGAAAAGAGTTGTTTGGCAAGGGTGCTGATTATACATTCCCGTTGGATCTAATTGTAAGGGAGCTTGAGGGTAAGAAGTCATTGACTTGATTCGATTTACTTGAAGTCCATTGAGCCTCATTTTGTTAAGTCCCCTTTTGTTCTAATCACTATCCTCTCCAGGTCTTCGGGAGGCTTTTGATAGAACTCAAGACGAGGACAGTGTCCAACAATGGCCGGCCCAGACTGTTTTGGATGTTGGTGTTCCATTTAACATGCTGATTGAATCATATGATTCTGTGTACACAAGAGAAAATGTTGGAGCCTCAGGAGGTGTTGACGTTGCAACGCGGTAAGTCAGGAACTGGTACTGTTTGAGTGCCAATGATTTGTGCATTCTTTGCCGCGCTTTGCGATTCGGGGTCTCATTCTTGCCCACCTTCTAAATGCATTTGCCGAGACAGACTTCTGGGGCTTGCACGCATTAGTGAGGTACTCGAGCTGTGGGTGACCGCAGCGCTTTCATCATATGGCAGCAGCCAAAATGGTCATGCCAGCAATCCGTCCAGCCAGGTATGGGTCTCAATTTCATTGCATGATATAGTACCTTCATAACTGGCTAAACCTTTTCTCACCTTCTGTTTTGCATATTTCAGTTGAGTCAAGCACACAACACTGGACTCATGCAGCGTATTTTTCTCTACAAGTCCGCTCTTGAAGACATGGGCAGAGGCAATGCAACTGTCACCCTTGTATATGAACGTTTTGAAAAAGTTGAAGAGATGATCAGGACTTGGAGAGACTACTGATCTCATTTAGATATAATTTAGAAAATCCATAAATTTCCTCTTTCTTTGGTGTGGGACAATGGTAAAATTTCATTATACAATGCGCTTGGCAATATCTATCTAAGTACTTTCGTTGGTCCTCCCTAATAAATAGAAAGCACATATCATTTTGAGTCAACCAAATGAAAAGTTCTTGTGTGAACTGAGAGTAACAAAAATGGTAGTTTCCTGTGGTATCTACTCGTCTAAGTAATTCAACTATTTTCCATCATTATCCTGTGATAGGTGCGCTGGTTGAGATATCTACAACACAGTCAACATAACTTCGAGTCAATGGAAACAACTTGTCAAAGAGATTTACATTATAAGTTCACTATAGTACAGGGCACAGATTGGATCATTCCAAAGCTCTTTCTACTGGTGATCATGTGGACACGAACATAATGTTCCAACCTTAAACTTTCTCCACTCTTTCTGAGCGCGTTTCGAATGAAAACGAAGGTCATCACTGCAATCAACTGCTCCACCAGACTTTCTCAGGATTGCTTCCATACCACCTGGATGGCTTCTAATATACGGGGTTGCGTCATAGATGGTGTTTCCAACAAGGATCCAAGCCGAGTTTGCATGATTATGTCTCCGAAGCTGGCACATTGTGTATGTTCTCATTTGTTTGTCATCTTGGGTGTCAGAGGTTCGACATATACTGGACAATGCATCCATGAACCAGCTACTGGTTTCTGGCCCTCTACATGGTGCACGCATCGCATTCAGCTTCTTCTGACAGGTCATGCAGGATTCGACATTTTCACATGTGTCCATGCAGCACGGACATGCACTGCAATTCTGATCGAGTTCGTTGTAAGGAATCGCAGAGGAGTTAGGGCCATGGGAGAGCACCATTGTTGCCCGCTGAAATTCTAAGCCATAATCGGTTGCAATTGCAATGCTAGTGGCTCCCATCTTCACTTATTGTTGTAGTATTCTTTGCTAGAGAGATATGCGAGTATCGATTCAAAATATTATGATATTCTGGCCCAGGAGATTGATTGGAATGCTGTGTTCCTTCTTCTATCTCATTCTCATTCAAGCGTCGTGTAGCGTCGTGTACCTAGAGAGAGCAGCATAGCATCGTGGTCTCGGGTTTAGTTTGTGCTCGTGCTCGTGCTTGCAGATGTGGCGTCTTGATGGCATCTTGCAGCCTCGCTCACGCACTGGCCTCATCTTGCTTCTTGCTTTTTTGGTGTGAATGATGTGAGCGAAGACACTCCGAGACACGCTTGGTGACAGCAGAGTTCTGCTTTTCATTCTGCAGTTTCTGTTCGTGTTGCTTCTTTGCTTTACTTCGGGCGTATTATGTACATACGCGCGCGTACCGGCAGTACCGGATGGCTGGTTCCCGGACCGCATGGCACGCTATGTACGCACGCTCTCATTTTTTTGGTGTTCGTGTTGGGCGCGTGCCTGCTCGCATCGTGCTCGCATTGGCGCGTGCCTTTTCTCCCCCTGACGAGGAAAAAGTCAGACTTGACCTCTGCCTGCTTCTGCCCTCGTAAAATAATTGTACGTAGCAGCTCAATCCTACCTGGTAATCTGTGCAGTAAGCATGTTGTGAAGCATATTGTGATAATTATGTATGTGACTCTATGTGATGATGTGATGGTATTAATTCTTTGGTAATACCATAGATACGTTCGCACTCGTGACAAGGAACATGCATGACCAAGCATTATTTTTAAAAATGCACCTGGGCCATCCTGGGCAAGTATTTTTGACAATTTCTTATTTTTTGATTGCACATTACATGCAACCTCACAGCTTATTGTTCCAACCTGTCCTGCCATGAGACTAGAGACTGGAGTCTAACACTAACAATGCTTCAAGGATCAAGGGGCAGACAACTACTATGAATGGCCAGTTATAGTTGAGTGCCAGGAGAGCAATATGAGAAGTTAGATAAAGAGAGCTATAGATTCTCAAACATGCATCTCCGAAAATGACTTTAGACCAGATGTACTAAAATTTGGAATTCCGGTGTACATATATAAAAATGGAAATATATGTGAGCACTGCCTGTGATCACAATGAATCATATCTGCTTGTTCGGGAAGTAAATGCAAATAATGAAGCCTAGTTTTTATTGATGTATTTTTAGACAGCACCATGTGTTCACCGCCCTCAATTTGACCATAGTGAATACCAAAGCGCTGTGGTACCCGGGAAATGGGTGGCGTATCACCCTCCCTTAGGCAAGTTAGTCTAACACGACAAATGAAGATTTATTGGTCTGTAGAACCCGTTGATAGCATCGTTGGAAACATGTCAGTGAGGGGGCTGCATAGGATGAACTTACAACAGATGTTTTGGAACTTTGCCATTATTGACTTTTTTGCCTCATGTGGCAATCAGCTGAATCCAATAAAATAGAAAAGCATCACAAATCACGATGACACAAAAAGTATGTAGCTGTAGCAAAATTGCATCAACCGTGGCTCTATCATGGCAGCTGACGGATCTGTGACCTCCAAATTGAATAGCTACGATGATTCCAATCACTTGATATTGTGCTAATACTTGATAGATAGTACGGTGGCATCGGTAGATTGTCTTACACCCCCTGGAGATTGAGTTCATGGCCATTTCAAATATTTTGCTGTGGGGAAGAACCCACTCACACAAGGAACAAAAATTATCTACCAAAATGAGGTCTTCAAAAGTGGTGCCTTGAATCCTAGACTTAAAATAAAACTTGTCATATAATGATTCGAAAATATTTTGGAAGATTCTTATGGTTTTGAATAAACTTAAATGTAAATACCAAACAATACTTGTTATATTGCTGATTCAAAAAATCTGGAAACAGTCTTCAGAAAGAACATGAACATCATTGAACACTTTTTGGGGTTACTTTCGTTAAGAGTTTCCCGCCCTTCTTTTGTCAGTTTGTCCAGAGCAAGCTCACATTGCACTGCCCATTTACATTCTTGTGCCAGCAGCTTGTGCCCCTGCCACATTATGACTGGTTCTCATCCTGTATGAACCAAACATACTGAGCTTGTTGACTCCGTCACCCCTCCAGTGCGAAAACTATTTAGTGCGTTCCTACACGCGGGGAAAATAGGTCTAACCATCCCAAATCGGTCACCCTTGCCGATCGAGGTTTCCCCTAGTTTTGACCCCCGTGAGCCTACCAATACCAACGTCCAACGAACCATTCTCCATAGAGTTGGCTATGGTACTTTTCCATGCGGTTGATCATTTTCCTATCAGGGGAGCTCTCAGAGAGGGGGAAATACAAAGCATTGGATTAAGCTGATATCAAAATTTTGATCGGCATAATTGGGGTTTATTGTACCTTACAGGAAAGCTAAAAACTACACGAAGAAGGCACGCACAAACAAATGAGAGCAACCATGAACTACATAGCTCTCATCCCAGCGGCCTTGCTCCCTCTCTATCCAGGAGAATCAGCAATGGCCCGGGCTTGGCAGCTATGGACTCCTCTGCTACTAGACCAAAAAAAATGCTGTCAGGCTCTGCCAACGCGAGATCAGTGAACACGTTTAGTCCGTCGAGCGAGGTAAGCTCCCCTTTTGTTGCTCTGTTGCTCTGTTTAATTGTTGGCCAATATCTAAAGCTTGCCAATTGCATTTCGCTCTTTCACTTTTCGTTCTTTGGAAGAGGCGGCGGCGGTCGTGAATTGTGATTGCCGCTGCCATTAAACGAGCAAAAAGCGCTAAGGGACAACCTCTGCCCAAATTTGCCGTGTCAATTCAATCGCCTTTAAGCCTTTAATTGAGTGATTGAAAAAAACAGACATGACAATCAACCATCTGCTGGAAATGAGCTCGACAATGGTGGTAGCAAGGGCTACACAGTATTGGGAATGTTGGGGGAGGGGGGGGGGTGCAGATCAAACAATGAACGAACAAGGGATAATGACCGGCGGGCGCAACTGTTAGGAATTCGTGCACACCGGCACCACTTTTTAATTCCTCTGGCTCACACAGGATGAGAACCAGTCTTCTCCTGTGACACGCTCACGCCTTCTGATAGAGGTGTCATCTTGTTTTGTATAGTTTCAATTTTGTCTATTTTTTTTAATGTCTATACTACACGGGACGGTCATTAGAAATTTTTTGGACCAGCCTTGGGGCGCATGAATGATGGTCCCATAGCCCTGTGACCGCATCTCTTCCCCTCTCAAAAATCAAAACTGCCTCTCAAAACCTGCGTGACCGCGTAAAGTATTAATTTTTGGAAACGACAAATAACCTTTGTTTTGCATCCCGGGGGTTTCTGGACTCTCAATCCAAGCTTGATCGAAGAACCTAGGGTTATCAAGGGGCTAGCCCTTTGATGGAATGGCATGGTGCAAGATACCCTGTAGCAAAATACTTATTCCTATGAAGAAATATCAAGACATAAGTGCCACAAAATCAAAAACGGATCTCAAAACCCCCATGACCACTCTAAGGCTGGGTCTGAAATTGTTCTAATGACCATCCCATTTACACTACGGACTTTGATGGCGAAAAATAACTTCCCAGCCTGCCGTTGTCAACTTAGAATGCTGTTATAATGCTATTCTCTCCGCTTCAGAAACCGGTAACAACATAATCCATCACATATGCATCTTACCATTATTAGCTGGTAGCTGGTTATGTTTCCGATTAACGGGTTACACCGATTACCCTCAGACCCCAAGTAATCAGAATAAGCAGGGTACCTAATAAGCCATGCATTTTGAGGCTCCAGGTACACAAAACAGAATATCGGGCTCATCACCGTAGTATCGATGCTAACAAAATCGATGAGGTCGAAAAATCAAATGTTGATGGAAGGATAATAATTAAGTAGGAAGACCTTTATCTAAGCTAAAATTGCACAAGGATTTCATTTCTGGCATTGGTTTGTGCTGTAATTGAACGTGGGAGTCAGTATTTTTGATCTACTAACATGCACCGTACAAATTTGTTAGTAAGTCTAAAATACCGAATCCCACGCACAATTTTAGCCCAAACCAATGCCAGAAATGAAATCTACGTGCATTTTTAGCTCAGA
>JALLOX010000417.1:0-14164 GCA_036939695.1 Thalassiosira ordinaria | reverse complement strand
ACCTCGGGGGTCTATCCGTGCGGTTGGTGCACCTGCAGAAATAATGGGTACAATTGTACCCATTAGGATCTGGTGGGGGGCTAAAATCGAAGGACCCGCCTACCAAACCAAACCAAGCAAAGACGTCAGCACCAGAAGATGTTGCACTCCCTACACCAAAGTCAAAGTAGTCTTTTCCTCACACTCAATGGCCGACGGCGCCCTTAGGTACAACAACGACGAAGAGGGATGCGTATAGACGACGGTCAAGCCAAGGCCGCTGGTGAAAAGCCGATCATCCGGAGCGTGACGATCAGGGCAGTGCTTTTTTGGCTTGTCTGCCTCTATTTGTTCACGCTAAATATAGCATGGCGGTCGCTGACTCGAGAGAGTTCAGTTCAGAATGATAATGACGCAGTCCAGTCTTCGCGCATCCCCATCGGCAGAGAAATGCTTCACAAGCAAATGAATCCCAATGGCAGCAATGCAGCCAATATCCCGCGTCCCACTTCTCTCATCCAAGATGATACTGCTCACTCATCGAGCCCTGTCGAAGATTCTTCGCTTGTACTTCCAGTCTACAGCCATGAAATGGCCTCACACGCTATCCGTCCCGCACCTTGGACATGTGGTGACAGGGATGAAGTTGTCACAGACTCATTCACCAACAAGGAACCGATGTTTGCCTTCGTACACATCTACAAGGCTGCTGGGTCGACGGTGCGATTGTTCTTCAAAAAGTATTCTCTGATATGCAGAAAAGCATGGTTAGTGCTCATTGGCTGCACAGCAGTAGATCCCTCTTCCATCCGAAACAACAAGAATTGGCAAAATTGTCGTATAAAGGAGGTGCTCGATGGAAAGAATGAAATTTACGAGTTTGAGAAGATGAAGAAGCGAGTTTATCCCACTGTTAATAACACAATGTTGAAAGATTACATGGACATAATTGGTGGGCATTTCCCGATAGGCGTTGGTGACTCTATCTTTGGCAGCAACAAAACTGATTCTCTTCATCCCCCAGTAAGATATATTCTTTTTCTCAGAGATCCAATGACCAGATTTGTTAGCGGAGTCCTCTATCAGATGATGAATAGGAATAAAAACAACACGTTAGAAGGCGTTGCTGAAATGATCAAGAAAGAAGTACGAGGAGGTAGGAAACAGAACAAGTTCTTTGGGAAAAGTCTATCTTACTTGTTGACCCCCGATCAGACTGAAATGTTTGCCAACATGAATACAACAGAGTTGATTCCTGAAGCCAAAGCTCGGATGGCCATTTACAATTTAGTTCAATATAATACCATCGTTGGAATGGCAGAAAACATGACTCAATCCATGGCAATCTTGCGACATGCACTTGTATCTAATCAATTCACTAGTAAATCAAGAGAGGAGAAGTTAGATGCTTTATTCGAGGAGTACATGCCAGAGGAGGAAAATTCAGAGAGTGATGTAAGAAAGAATGTCTCCGAGATAAAGGGGATATCTACTGCTATAGTATTGGAGGAGTTGAGGAAAGACACAGAATTCATGCTGACATTTGAGGATTATGTCAAATATGAGCAGATGATTACAAAATTTGCTTGGGGCATGCATTTGAAGCAATACGAAACAGCAACAGGAAAAGTACAAAGTGTGCAATGAAAAATTGCGAAAATTTATTTTCGCTTTTCAAATGACTCCGTTAACAAAAGTCTGCGCAATGATTTGCAATGCACTACTAACTAAAGTGAATGCAACAAGAGTTACCTTCTTGCATGAATGGCAGGCAGTCATCACATAACATCCTAATCATTACCTATCAAGAGCTCATTGATACAATGTGCAGGCCAAACATAGTTATTCCAACCATTTTTAGAATTTCCCTGGCTGAGCGAATGTTTGTGCAATCATGCTCTGACCTTTTCATTGCTATTAGAGGTACCCAAAATAAATGCCTACCTTACTTTTTGAATGAATGTAGTCATAATATCTCAGTATTCTTCTCAAGAGTTCATGGTACTAGATGTA
This sequence comes from Thalassiosira ordinaria, assembly GCA_036939695.1. Lineage (NCBI taxonomy): Eukaryota > Bacillariophyta > Thalassiosirophyceae > Thalassiosirales > Thalassiosiraceae > Thalassiosira > Thalassiosira ordinaria. The sequence goes on along the minus strand of JALLOX010000417.1, from coordinate 12,172 downwards.
AATTAAATCTAGCATACATGAGCATAAGCTTAACTTGCATGTTCAAGCATATTTGAGATCATATCCTACGATACACGGCATTGAATGAGCAAATTAATGCGCTGCGCTATTTTATATCAGAACACCTTTGTCCTCAGGAATATTGCTTGGGATGCTCTTTGCCAACTTGCCATAAGGCTGCTACATATGGACAGGTAGTTGAGTCTAGAGATAGGGTATCTCTTGGCCACAATATGGATTGAGAGTTGCATTTAACTGTCGTCTGGGGAAGGAGATCTTTCTCGTTTCCTAGTGTAACCACGGGGAATTGTCTGACCTTCAATCGTTGTAGCAGCCTGGCAAGTTGAACTTTCATCTGCATCGTTAGAGAATGAAGTCTCACTAGTTGCTCGGCCAACGTTATTAGCCTCAGGGTCATTGGATGAGGATGTGGTGGTAGCTATTGAGTTAGTGTTCGTTGATGGGGTAGGCCCATACGGCTGCATTGCAATTGCGTGCCGATGAAGCTGAGCTTGATTTCCCCATAATGATTGTATGTTTGGGTTGTTCAGCAAAACATTTGGGCCGAGCTGCGAGTTATAGCCTGGGACTGAACTTGATAATAATGGAGGTGCTACACCTTGCTGTTGTGGCATGCCTGTATTACTACTTGTTGGTGGAAGAAAGCTCATAGGCTGGCCAGGCATTGTCGGCAGCCCTTGCTGTTGTGCCGTGCCAGAGAGTGCTGGCGGGTCTTGTGCAATGCCTATATTACTCGTCAGCGGTGGGAAGCTCATAGATTGGCCAGGTATTGCTGGAGGTAGCAAAATACCCTGGCGCTGCGCAAGAAACCTGATGATACCATCAATTATCAATGTGACTGGCTCTTGACTGCCAGTTTGCACTGTTTCATTGATAATATTGTTAAGAACTTGAGCCTGCTGCTGCATTGAGCCCGGTTGGGGAGGTGGAACGCTGCGTAAAATATCCGCCAGATTGCTTTGTAGTGATGTCAACAAAGCTGGCGATGATGAATAAGTTGTTACGATTGTATTCACAAGTTGGACAAGTTCGTTCTGGGCTGACGCCAACTGTGGAGGTAGCATGTTGTTCTCGTTTGCACTAGATACAGCTATACCCTGTACAATGTTGGTCCCATGTGCTTCAAAGAGACCTTGCTGGTGATTAGCTGTGTGAAAGAGAAATGATCAGATGTGGTGGTGTCACGGGGAGCCTCTTCAGGTCAGGTCCAAAGGGGCTATCTCACCTGCCATGGATATGCCAGTATCGCCCACTGTGTTATGAGTGTCATTTGAAGGCATTTGATGTTTACGGGGCTCTTTTTTGCTGCGTGGTAGCGGCTTCATTTTCTGGTACACATCGGTGTCTCTGTGGAACACCTGAAGTAATCCAGAGCAGATGAGTACTGGCACGAATTCATCTCTTGAAACTCATTTATCAATAATTTCTATCAGTACCTACCTCATTCTTGAAAACGTAATGGCCTGAGCCAGCAGTGCTCTTGTCAATTTGTTTGAAACCCCATCTATATGATATAAATGATGTGTGTTGAGTCCAATGAAACGAGAGTTCAGTGTTATTGCTCATGAGAACTGGCTTTCTTGAGGAACCACGGCATTCTTACCTATATAGTCTTCGCACAAATGACTGGAAGATACAGGGGCCATCAAAGTACCTTGGTAGAACTTTTTGCTCAAACTCTTGCTGGTTTCGTATCACGAATCCTCTACCATCAGGTAGCCATTGGACTGCCTCGCTACCAGCACGCGCCTCACTGCTCAGCATGCGCATCAGCTGCATTGAAAAAGATTCAGACTTACTATCACTCGTGTTTGCATTTTGATGTGAAGATGGTTTCTGTTCATCATATAACTTCGATTCACTTTGATCCTCAGTATGGGCCAATGGCACCTTGAAATCATCGCTTGTAGTATCGTCATTGGTGTCAGGCTGAGTAGAAGTTTTGCTGTCACTAGTCAGTACCACTTGCTCATCACTACTTTCTGATTGAGCTGATCCATGCTTTTGATCAAATCGGTCAGATTTGCCTCTGTTGATACCACCATCCCCATCAACATCTCCCTGGTCCAATTGAAGGCCAGAGTAGTTGGCACCTTCAGAGTTTGAATCTTTACTCATTATACTAGCAAAACGAGCGAATAGCGTACCAAGCACCGAAGATTTGTACTGCAAAGACTTTAACCCATCACCATGAATGAATTGCTTGATGGAGAATTTGCAGAGGCAGCAGGATGCAGGATGGGCATGTTAAATGTGATGAAATATCCCATTACCAATCACCACAAAAGGTGAAACTCATTTCCCATCTGGCCTTCCATTCCACACCATATGGAACAGCAACTGTGTTGCATGTCAATTATTTATTGCAATTGAAGCCAACGAAGTGCGTCAGAAATTGACATCCACGTCAATCCAATACATAAATCAACACACCCTCATTTTCAGGCTCATTTTCCCCGTGAGATGTCATGTCTGAGAAAACTTCATGAGTCATCCCTTGAGAATGTCATGTATGTCGTCGTAGGAAGTGCACAGTGTGGGTGGGATAACGCACATGATGTCATAGATGACATGCATGAGTACTTCACTGTCTTATCATACTACCTGGCACAAGACCTGCTCATTTTTTGGTACATCGAACTAGTACTACCCTAAACCCTCTCTCTGTCCTGCCTCCTCCACTCGTGCTAGCAAGTACATCTAAAAGAGAGAGAGCATACACACACGTCACATAAACTACGACACATGGACTATTATGTATTTGGTTGTGGAATGAAGGTTCCTGTATGAATACGAATAAGGAAGTAACCAGAAGTACATATCGTTAACTCAAAATTAGGCATAAAAAAATTCGGCAAGGCGGTACACAGTAATAGAGGCAGGGTGATTGGGGCAGGTGGGATTCCTCATCCATGCAATACCATGATGCAACACAGATCACCAACAATTAAAATGGTAAACAAAACGAAATCAGTCTCTCCGTCATCATCGATGAAAGGGTTGCCCCACGGTATACTAGACCTATTGCTGCAACAGGGGGATGCTGATAGCCAAAAGCTGGCAACGCTTATATGGTTCTGTTCCGTAACTAGGGTGATTAACTGAAAGCTGCCATCTTTTGTTAGTATTACAGATCAAAGAGTCTAATTTATGTTCACTTGTCTATTCTTGCTCCTCACGCTGTACAAACGGAATAGAGAGGACGGATAAGAACACACTGGCCCATGTCATAGTTGTGAGTGTATTTCAAGTGTGTGTTGGGCGGTTCTATTGAGATTGTACCATGTTGGTATGCTCTCTTCTCTCTCGCTGGTGAATCTATCTCTAGATTATACAAAACTGTAATAGAAGGCAAAGGGAAGGAGACTCAAGGTATAAGACTATATATGATGCCATCAAGGAAGAGGTACGAAATGCGGCTGGCGAAACACACTGGCACCATGCTGCCAACATCTTGGGGAAAATACTTGATAACCGGCAATAAAGGGCCCAAATACCACCAAGACTTTTCCATCGCTGTTCCCCTTCTATGTTAGATTGATTCGAAGATTAGAACTTGAATAGTAGGGTATTTATCCTAAAAATGGTTGTACTTTCACAATGATGCCGTTGATTCAAAAGGATATTTATTGCCGGTCAGGCATTGGTAGCTACTATTGTGGATAATGTGAAAGTGAATGTTCATGTATTAAAATAGCATTGTCTCCTGATTATTTGATTGAAAGGAGAATTAACACTTGTAACCCTAACAAAAGAGTGAACCTTACATGTGAAACTTCTCGAGATGCTGACACTGTTAAGATCAGAATAAATAGTACCATCACAACGTGAGATAGTCTAAATCATCGGAGGCATTGCCTTCTTTCGTCGGAGTCTTTTTTTATAAGAAGAGTGTTACAATAGTTGAAATTATTATGTACATTATCGAGTGATTATGTGTCCTCGATTCACAGAGCCTAGCCCATCTTCTGAGCCCATCTGCACGCAAAGCGAAAATAAGTTGTTGCGGTGGTCGAAGTTGATACGACTATCTAGATAGCATGAGAGACAATCCTCCAAGCCACATATCCCGTTTGCCTACTACTGCTATGAAGTTCCCCGTGTGGCCAATCATTGGAAGTCACCTGTCGCCATAATATGGATACTTGAGTCTATGTCAAACATTTGGGGTTGTGCATCGGAAACGAATGCTGATATTAGAGCCGGATATGAAATTGACAGCATGTAGGCACCTATCATGCCGTAAGCCGCAATGGTGATGGTGCGAGATGCCACACGCAAGGCAGATGAGGATGCTTCCTCAATGTGCTGGAAGTAGTCGCGATCCATGTCAATTGAATCTCGATGTCCTTGTGATTGGGTTTCTGCTTGTAGATATGGCAGCAAGAGTCGACGAAAGCCGGAAGAACAAAGTGGAGTTCTTGAGAAGGTTCTGCGTTCAGGGATGAAGATACGTGCGTTTGCCAATATGTGGTGGTGTGGTCGGTGGATCTTCTGTTCTTGGGGCTCCTGTCTTCGGGATTGCAATACTAATTGCAAGTGAAGGTGAAATGTATCAATCTGTCTCAAGAGTCTCAAGCTGAAAGCCTACGAGCCGAAGCAAGTCAAAATCTCTTGGCAGGAAGAGCGCCCGACTAATTTATGTCAACAAATCGTCTGCTCCCTCTCAATTCATCAATTGCATGCCGTTCGTTGATCGTGGTCTATCCCTACGTGGTGGCGATTGCTCTCATTATGCTTTCATATCTCTTCACTGGCTCTTGAAGACCATTATTTTGTTTGATTGGTCAAAATCCTCACGACTTTCGTACTACCAAGCACCACCTGAAATGTTGTAACGTGTCGGCTGTTTCCCAGTCATTGGCATCTGCTGTCTGAACGGTACACAAACTTCTCTGAGCTGAGATTTTGTGAGATCCCTATCCACTATTGAAAATTTGTGTCGTAGGTAAGTTGGCCGGTTTAAAGGTAGGATCCTCAGGAAGTCATAGCTGACAGTTGTTCTCATCATCAGGGCATTATTTTATGATGTGTTTTTGTGGTATTTTCTTCTCAAATCTCAGTCAAAACCAGTGCACGGTGCACGTGTCTATTTCCTCACTCTTGTACTAGATTGGCGCAGCAAGTCGCAAGCATCACATATTGCTTTGTTGAATTGGGACTTCCTTGAACAGAATTTTCGAAACTGAACTAACAATTATAACCCTAAAAAAGAGAGCACATGTCATACAACATGTGAATCCTCTTGAGATACCGTTACTGGTATGATCAGAATAAATAGTACCATTTCAATGTGATAAACTTGAAATCATCGGAGGCATTGTCTTCTTCTTATTGATTCAAACTTTCATGGGAGGCTATTTTTTATAAGATGAGTTTAAGTGGCGATAATATAATTAAATATGTAGATATTGAATAATTGTCTTTCAATCTCTTCCACCAATTGTGGTGGAATTGAATGTCATGTCCTCGATCCACACTTAGCCCAAGATCGATCTGATGAATTATCCTTGAGCAACAAATCAACAGAGCCAGTAGGGCTATTCACAATGATTGTGACTCAAAGTGAAAATAAGTTGTTGTATTCATAGATGCCTTTCATACTTGACAAGTCGAAGCTTCAGATGATAGCATGAGAGCCAATCCTCCAAGCCACATATCCCGTTTGCCTGCTATGAAGGTCCCCGTGGCCAATCATTGGAAGTCACCTGTAGCCATAATATGGATACTTGATTCTATGTCAAATATTTGGGGTTGTGCATCGGAAACGAATGCTGATAATAGAGCCGGATACGAAATCGACAGCATGTAGGCGCCTATCATGCCGTAAGTCGCAATGGTGATGGTGCGAGATGCCACACGCAAGGCAGATGAGGATGCTTCCTCAATGTGCTGGAAGTAGTCGCGATCCATGTCAATTGAATCTCGATATCCTTGTGATTGGGAGATATGGAAGCAAGAGTCGACGAAGGCCGGGAGAACAAAGTAGAGTCTGCGTTCAGAGATGAAGATAGGTGTGTTTGCGGTGCGGTGTCGGTGGGTCTTCTGTCTTTGGGGTCGTCGGGCGGGTAGGTGCAAGTGAAGGTGAAATATGCCAAGCTGTCTCGAGAGTCTCAAGCGGAAAGCCTTCAATCTCTGTAGGGCTGGAAGAGCGTCCGAAAATTTATGTCAGCAATAGTCGGCAAACAAACAAAGTTTCTTTTGCTCCCTCTCCGTGCATTTCCATTCATCAATTGCATGCCGTTCGTTGATCGTGGCACGATCATGGTCTCCCTACGTGGTGGCAATTGCTCTCATTATGCTTTCATAGCTCTTGAAGACCATTTTGTTTTCTGGCTCGAACAAAATCTATCAGATCTTTCGTACTACCAAGCACCACATTTTCATGTTTGTGTGCACTTGTGTGTTTTTGTTTGGCCACAAATAATTGGACTTTCGTACTACCAAGCACCAAATTTTTGTATGGCCATCTGCCGGCCATTGTTTATGATGTTAAAACGTGTTTGGAAACTATGTCTGAACGGCACACAAACTTCTCTGAGCTGAGATGTTGTGAGATGCGTATCTCAATTTGTATTTGTCGTACCTAGGCTAGGTTTCAAAGTTCAAGTCTCTCTCTCTGATAGGTACTCAACCAGATACAGGTGATATCATCAAATATGTGATATCGTTTATTTTCTTTTCAAGCCAAAGCAGTACATGTGTCTACCATTTATGCCCACGAGTAGGTACCAAGTAAGTATCAAGGACTTTGGTCTAACGACGGTTGCATATTTTCTATCTCATATTATTACTCAGGAATAATATATATTAATTGGTTCACACTATCTTATTCGGGCTGGTCTGTGTTTAGAACAACAATACTACCTCGAGAGAGTTGTCGTACTACTCATCTATTTATTATTTTTTTCATACGAGGGATGAAAAATCCCCTGTTAGCATTCGCTTGCTGTTGTTCTTGTTCACCCACTATATTTCTGACATGCTTTAAACCTACAGAAGTTGTATGGGTCACTCGTCTAATGACGGAGATCGTTCTCGCTTCTTAGTGTTCCTAGGAGGAATCACCTGACCTTCAGTCTGTGTATTAGTCTGGAAAGTTGTACTTTCATCTGCATCATTAGAGAGTGAAGTCTCACTATTTGCTCGGTCAACGTTATTACCGCGGTCATTGGACGAGGATGTGGTGGTAGCTGCTGAGTCATTGTTTATTGGCGGGGTTGGTCCATATGGCTGCATTGCATGCTGATGAAGCTGAGCTTGATGTCCCCATAATGATTGCATATTTGGGTTGTTCAACAGAATATTAGGATCAATCTGCTGCATTTGGGAGCTATAGCCTTGGACTAAACTGGATGATAATGGAGGCGATACACCCTGCTGTTGAAGCATGTGAATATTACCTGATGGTGGTAGAAAGTTCAAAGGTTGTCCAGGTAGGGCTGGCGGAGGTAATGCACCCTGTCGCTGAGTAAGAAACTTGATTACACCATCAATTATGGAAGCGACTGGCTCTTGGTTACCATTTTGCTGAGTCTGCTGCTGCATCGTGTTCAACTGAGCTGGTGGAATGCCCTGTAAAAGGTTAGTCATATCATTTTGTAATGATGACAACAGAACTGGCGATGATGAATAAGTTGATACAATTGTATTCACAAGCTGTACAAGTTCATTCTGGGCTGACGCTAACTGTGATGGCAGTCCTGATGTGCCTCCATTTGCTATTGACTCGGCAGTAACCTGTTCAACTGGGCGAGGTCTTTCTGTACTCAGAGCGTTGGTTGGATATGGCGGAAAATGTCCTATTTGATGAGAAGCTGTGTCAAAAAGAAAAGGTTGAGATTCGTGTGCTGGAATGATGAGTATCTTTGCATGCTGAGAATCTCACCTGCCATGAGAGTGCCTGGGTTGCCCGCTGTATTACTGCCAATTGAAGTCCTTTGATCTTGACTGTTTCCACCTTGCAAAGCATCTTGGGATTCTTTTTTACTGCGTGGTAGTGGCTTCATTTTCTGGTACGAATCGTTGTCTCTATGAAACACCTGAAGTTGTGCAGAAGATAATTGAAGTTTTGAGACTCATGTTACACCACCTTTCATTGGAGCCTTTACATCCAGTAATGGTTAACCTCATACTTACCTCATTCTTGAAGACGTACTGGCCTGAGCCAGCAGTGCTCTTGTCAATTTGTTTGAAACCCCATCTTTGGTATGGTGTGAATAGAAGTGTTTAGTACAACGAAACCAAAGATCCAGGCGTAGTGCCGTGACAGCAAAAGATCTGAGTTACAATTCTGAACAGTGCATCCTTACCTGTATAGTCTTCTCACAAATGACTGAAAGACACAGGGGCCATCAAAGTACCTTGGAATAACGTTTTGCTCAAACTCCTGCTGGTTTCGTATCACGAATCCACTGCCATCAGGTAGCCATTCAACTGCCTTGTTACCAGTACCAGCACATGCCTCACTGGTCAGCATGTGCATCAGCTGCATTGAAAAAGATTCACCCTTACTATCACTCTTGTACTTGTTTTGATACGTAGAAGCATGCGATTTCTGGTCCTCGGAGTTGTACACCTCAAAAACATCTATAGTACTAGTCGATGACAGTTTGCAATCATCGCTGGTAGTATCGTCGTTGGTGTCAGGCTGGGTAGAAGTCTTTCCGTCACTACTTCCAGCAAGTATTTCTTGCTCCTCGCTTTCTGACTGAGTCGACCCGCCCTTGTATTCATCTCTGTCAGAGGTCTCTCCAGTATTGGCATCAGTTGTCTGATTTAATTGAAGGCCATTAGTGAAGCTGACGCCTCCAGTTTCGCCACCAATATTGCCATCAGGATTGCTTTGTGATTTGTTACTCATATTTTCAGAGTCAAAACATGGTACCAATATTTGTTTGATTGAAAACAAACCCACCATATCCAACGTTAACCCTCCCCCAACTATGTGAGCAGATGGCATTGTGTGTCTTTACTGCAATGAAATCTGGTGTTCTGCCTTTTGAATGTCCACAGCCTCTACAGGGCAGCTGGCAATGAGTGAGAGTTGCTTCTTTGAACTGCAATTCGATTACCGCAAAAAGGGCAAGTGCAAATAAGTGCGTCAGAAATGAAGTATCCACGCAATCATTGCTTTGGTTACATCAGATTGCATGCTATCATCTCGTCTTGTAGGTATGCGTCTTAAATACATACGTAAATGACGTCATGAGATTACCCTGCATGTACATAGACTACACGTTGTGTGGTAAATAGTTCACCTGGTCTGACATCAGATATCCCAATCCACATCATGCTCGAGACAGCCAAAGAATGCAGGTTCGCATCGTAGGTAGTACATACATCCTATGTACCAATGTACATACTAAATACCTGGACAGAGAGCTCTCTCTAGAGATAGAGATAGAGGGGAGGTCATACTTCTTAGATGAGGTACGATACCTTGATTGTGCCTTGCGTACTCATCAATCGCATTACTCATATGTAGATAGCGACCTGGCCTGCTTGTTAGATTGCCTTACACCCCTCGGAGATTGAGTCCAAGGCCATTTCAAGCAGTCGCGCAGTGGGGAGGGACCCACAGCGCGCAAGGAACAAAAAATCAACTACCGAAATGAGGTCTTCGAAAGTGGTGCCTCGAATCGTAGACTTCAAATAATGCGCAGTGGGGAGGGACCCACAGCGCGCAGGGAACAAAAAATTAACTACCGAAATGAGGTCTTCGAAAGTGGTGCCTCGAATCCTACACTTCAAATAAAACTTGCCGTGAAACAATTTGAAAATGTTTTAGAAGAATTTTAGGGTTTTCATAAATGAAATGTAAAAACCTAGCAAAACATTTTAGATTGCTGAATTCGAAAAGTTTCTGGAAACAGTTTCAAAATAATGATAAGATTGAAAACTTTTGAAACCATTTTACTTATTTGAGGTCTTGGATTCGGTTTGTTGAAAAGCAAGCTTTTACTTCTATTTTATAAACCCAAAGAGTAAGCTCAGGTGCAATGCCCTCTTTTGGGCATTGCACCGCCTGTTCACATCGTTCACTGCCATGACCCCTTCTGCACGTGCGGCCAGCACATTTTTTGACATGCGGACGCCTCTCGAAAGAGGTGTCTCCTTGTTTAATCACATGATATGCATGGCCATGCCACACAATGGTTCAATTTTTGAAAAAGTTGATATTCAATACTCCCGGAAGACATTTATTATTCCTCGACCCGAGCAAAATGGCATGATACAATAATAATCAAGTTTGATTTGGATCTGCTGGCTGATTTGTTTGTACCAATCATTCTGTTTCTCGGTCAGCCTTTGTCTTTCTGCATAGCAAGAGCTCATGGCCATCAAAATGATACCTTCTCGTGTTCTTCTTCTTTCATGTAGTGAATGATTTTTCTCCTACCCTACCCACAGCTCGAAGGAAGTCGTGATGCGGTGCTGACATCAGTCAGCTGGCATCCATGCCTTGATGACATCTGATGGCTACTGCGTCGGCCGCGCCGCGAAGCCAGTCTGGGCAGAGCATTTGGGTGGTAAGTACCATCTGAAAATTTCAGTTGGTATTCATCTATTGTAACATCTTTTCAATCACCAGTCCAACCACCTTCCTTTCGGCGGGAATAGGGCTCATAATTTGGAGTTGTTGATACCTTCCTTGTATGCGATGCTGGGCAACTTTCAACCTGTTATGACACTGGTTCGAACATCCACCCTGTGTCCATTTCAAAAAGGAAATACTTCATTACCTTTTCACAATAGCATCTCCAAGTCAAGATGGCATCGTCTCCTTCAGCCCCGACTTGCCAAACAACAGAATTGATGCGTTGGAGTAGAGTAACACACGAGGAACTGCGAATGTTGGACAAAGAGGTGATTGCAAGATCAACCCACAGCAATACTTCGTTCACGGTAGATTTTGATGTTGAAAACCAAGAGGGCTTTGGGCGCGATGGAATGAACATCTTGACCAACATTATTACATCCGCTCCCAACCTTGAAGAGCTAGTTATTTCAGGAGACATGACACAAAACTTTCGTGCTGTGGAGACATTTGCCACGGCAGTAAATGAACATCCATCATTGGTAGCACTTTACCTGAGGAATTGTAAACTTGGGCGCAGCACCCATTCATTGTCTGCCATCATGAGTACCACTATTTCACTCCATTATTTGAACCTCTCCGACAATGGTATTGGATCTCAGGGCGTTGCTATGATCTCACTTCACATCGCTCGCAACCCTGCTCTACAATCATTGCTTCTATGCTCAAATTGCATCACCGATGATGATACATTTCTCATTGCTTAGTCGCTTAAAACGAATACAAACTTACATACGCTAAGTCTCATGGGCAACCCAATCACAAAAGAAGGGTCGGATAAGATCCTGATAGGAGCATGTTTTGATGAACAAAGTCTAAATGTCCTCCACGACTGTAACCACACATGCGCCATCTGCACAGATTATTCCGATGTTTACGACGACACAGAACGCTGCATGATGACAGAGTTCATGTGGGGCTTCGGCTTCCTTGAGTCCTCCCACGTAAGAATTCGTAGGAAAGCAAAACTTATTCTTGCACTAAAGGAGAATATGGAACATCTCGAGGATGTGCCAATGGAGATAATGCCACATGTACTCCAATATGTCCAAGAGGATCTGAATCCTTATGAAGAGGATTTCGACTGGGGTGGCCCAATGGTTCCCTGGTGTGGCCATTATTATTTGTACGAGGTATTGCGTTCCTCGGTCCCATTGTGGTCTTCTTGAGATGAATAAGAATAGTTATTGGTGTGTCCAATATTGGGGCGGTGGATTCGTGTTTCAATTATGTATGTAGAAGAGGACCTCTTCAAGGTCTGTGTTCAAAAAATATAATAGAGTCGCGTTAAAAAAAAAGAGTGTGATGTTGGGACGATGCTTAGATGATGCATCATCAACTCAGGACGAGGGCTCTGATTTGCTTAAACTTAGGCAGATATATCCGCATGTGTAGTCCCAATTTCTACTAACAAAAGATCTATACTGAGTTTACTTCTTATTGAATGAATTGATGAATGAGACTCACAAAGAAGGACATATTATGCACGAGAGTCTTCTCTTAAGGCCTTATCCTTTCAGTACAAGTCAGTATCGAAAATAAAAATCTCAC
>JALLOX010000416.1:0-11688 GCA_036939695.1 Thalassiosira ordinaria | reverse complement strand
ACGATGTCCGTACGCTGCTTTTAACCCCTACTTCATAATAATTAACCCCTGGTTGCGACAACCAGCCAAAAACGTTCGACCCGCCTCCAAAGATGCTCCCCCTGAAGCATGAATGCGTCCCCATATCCTATTCATGATGTCTTGACAAGAGAGTGGTACCTTTTCTCTTTACTCCTATTTTCTCAGCTCGCTCAGTGTCTCTCAGTGTCGACGAAGCAAGCTAAATGACTAATGACTGTGTTGTTGTTGGTTGGCAAGTTGATTTAGGAGGCAAGTCATCTCGCCCTCACTTTTCCAGCCCATCGTTCCATACATCTACCTACCTCCCTATCTCTCGCCGTAGGGCCAATTGGTATCGCCCTCTAATAAGAGGCGCCGGGCCCCCTAAAACAGACAAAAACAGAAGACTATCTCTTCATCTCCATCTCCATCTCCATACCATTAATCTCCATCTCCACTGTCCACCGTCCTCTCCACTGCTACCCGACCGACCCGGCCTTCAAGACTCCACCCTCTTCTTCGCTTATGGTGCTTCAGTTGTCATGTCCCAGAAACGAGTCAAGGTTGTAATGGTAGGCCCCGTCTCCGGTCGGCTGCGTCTCCTATCCGATAAATTGCGGAGGCTTCAAAAGAGCAAGGCTGGTCCGTTTGACGTTTGCCTATGCGCCGGTCCGTTCTTCTACCAGGCGACAGCTGATGATACGGGGGTGGGGGTTGGATCATCGGAGAGGTCAGAGAAGGACGTAGAGAAAAATAGTAGCGATGATGAAGACAATGATAAGCTCGTCCATCAGATGGAACTAGAACTATGGAAAGAAACTGCCATGAAGGATGGAGATGACCTGGTAAACGGCTCATTGACCTTTGATATCCCCGTGCTATTCATGGATGCGGGCGATGGTTTTCCAGAGGGGATCAATGTGAGCAACCCGTTGGTGGATGCGTTGAAGAATAATGATGAGATCGATATCGACAGCGATGTCGACGACGGGGAGGAGGAAGAGGAGGAGGAGGAAAACTGCGATGAAGATATGAATAATGACGAGAACGAAGCAAATGATTCAGGAGAGCAACATGATTCTGTCAAGACACCCAATGGATTGCTTCGAATTGCACACAATCTCTACCAGCTCGTGGGAGACGCTCGGCAACAGAGGAAAATACTCGGTAGCTGTGCTGACATTGTCAGCGTCCCCATTCCCCTCACAGACCCACAACAATCAACTGCAGGCAATGGAGTCGCACAGAGAAATAGCGAGCACGCGACAAGTATAACAATTGGTTTCGTTGGTTCCAAAATCCGGCTTCCCTGCAAATCTTTTGAAGAAAAATGTACGCACGCATCCTTCCTGGGATGCGATGTCTTGATCTCGGGAGACTGGGGACATGGCATAGCTTCCACTAAGGGTGGTGCGTTGACAGCTGATGATCAAAGCGTGATTGGTGCTGTTGGCGGCAAAAGAAACAATCTTGGATCGCATGCTGTCGCAGAGTTGGTGGCCATGAGTAGGCCGCGGTATCATGTGGCGCCGGGTCCAATCATTCCAGTTCAAATTGGAGAAGAGTCCCAACTACAACGTAGATTTGTCGCCAGCCTTCCATACTGCTACCCAGCAACTTCCGAGACAACTATGAAGGGCAGCACTCACGCAGGACGATTCCTGGCAATGGGATCGGTACTGCCCCCTCTAGAATCTAAGGCTCTGGGAAAGTCATTCAAATTTATCCATGCCTTGGGTATTATTCCGTTGTCGGACATGGATGACAATGAAAGAGATGCTGCAAAGGAGTCATATTGTGTTGTGGATTTTCCGTACAGAGATGCGTTGACAGGACGTGCACGTCGTTCGGTGCGGCTAGATGGGACCTTGGACCCGAGAGATAGACAACAATGTCACCAATATCAGCCGAGAAAACGCACATGGGATGGGGAGGATGGACCCGGCTTTGGCAACAATGTCAATGTATCAAATCAGCAGCCCTTTTTGGAAGGTTTTCATCGAGATCGCGGCATAACCTTGACTCCGGATAAGCTGATGGATGCCTTCACTCGGTTCATTGGCGTGTGTTTCCCTGATCCCAAGATGGATAACAGGACACATGATAATGAAATTCACCTGCGGCAAACGAAGAGGACAAAGCCGAATGCCAGGGGAAGTAATGGAAAGCCAAAGCCAGCCCATGGCAATTGCCGAATCAAAGGTTGCACCAAATCAACAACATATGTATGCAATTCTTGTACTCACCCATCCGATGTGACACAAAAGCAGGTCTGGATTTGTGACCCATTCAAAAGTCCAGGGTGTTTTGATGCACATAAGGTTCAAGTGCATAGTCAGGAGCTGAATACAATGAGCCATATTGCTGATGGCAATATTGATACCAATGCCAGAGCTGCTGAAGATGAGGTTCACCTGCGGCAAACAAAGAGGACAAAGCCAAATGCCAAGGGCGTGAATGGGAAGCCAAAGATTGCACAGGGCAATTGCAGAATCAAAGGTTGCACTAGATCAACATCATATGTATGCAATTCTTGTACTGATCCAATGGATTTAACACAAAAGCAGATCTGGATCTGCAACCCACTCAAAAGTCCAGGGTGTTTTGAGGCACATATGACAGAAGTACATAACAAGATGAGAAGTGATGAATAATATGACATTGAAGAGGGGGGGGGGGGGGGGGGCAATCTGTAACACTGTATTTTCAACTAACATATCTACTTCTTAAAATCAAACACTGTATGCAAATCACATTATATGATGGGCATAAATCGACAGTCTGTCGCTCAAATGAACTAGCATCAAAAAATGAAGCCGGCTGCATTAGGCATTTTTACTATCAAGGATTAAGTCTTTAGAAGTAATATTCAGGAGCTGGTGTAGCAAAGTTGAGTCTCATCAAGGCTCTTGCAAAGTTTATGTACCTCTCTGGTACAACATGTGGCATCTACCACACCTTGGTTCGTCCCAGCTCAAATGCGCCTAGTTCATTGCTGTAACAACCATGTCAGAACGGTTGCAAAATTCAAATTTCACGACTGAATGGTTCTGGTTCTACAAAGCAACACCAGATAACTCGGCCCTAGAGAGAAGAAAATTAAACACTAAACACTATCTCCATACTATCAAACTCAAGACCTGCTCATTGTTCACACTTTCACACCAACCGCTTTAGTGGTATGCTTTTGACCTGACTGACGATGCAACTCTCCATTGAAGCTGGAGCATATGAGACTGGGATGAAAACAACATATCTACAAAGAAGGAGTTGGTAAGCTGAAATACGTGGTACACTCTAATACCCTACAGGCCTTTTGATGGTCCTTCGTTATATGCCACCCAGATTCCTTACAGCATATTGCTATACTACATGCCATTTCATGTGTACTGCTGGTTACCTATTTGGGTGGTGAACTGTCGCAACTTCGTTTATACATAGGGATGTCAGTCTTAAGTCTGGATTTGTTGGCTAAGAGATTGATTGGGTGTTGGATGCGTTTACTTCATATTTGATACCATCTTTACAGCTACAATGGTCTTCCCTCCCATTTGCTACGCCACACTCCATTTTACATCTTTGTACGGGGTTGGAAGGAGCTGCAGTTTTGGAAAAGTTAGCAATTATTTTGGATATGATGGTCTTATTATTAGATTAGTTGAATGTTGGAAAAGTTCGTTGGATTGGATTAGGTACTTGGTGCGTATTTTGGAATCTGTGATAGATTCTTGCCTAGATTCTGTGTTGGCGACTGCCTTCGGTTTTCTTTGATTCCCAAAGGTTTCACCATTTTGGAGTTATTCTCTGCTAGCCTTTCGTGGTTGCAGTAGTCAGGATAAGTTGTAGTTATAAGTTACAAGAATAGACACTTTCACACAGTAAATAGGTACTTAAAGAGCCATTATCTACTGGGTATCACCCATTACATGCATCTGCGCAAATCCAAACACAGATCTTTTTCAGCATAACACACAAAAAACAATGCAACCATGGCCGTCGGCCGCCGACACCCCTGATATCAATCTTCTTCATGGTCAAACCAACCTTATTGCTAACTGTCAAGCAAAATCAATACTGCAATCTGATTGCCGTGAATGAGTTCATCATTAAGACACAGCCGGGCTCCTCAAATATTTTCTGCCGCAAAAATTACGGTGCAATATCTCCCAACCACAACGTGTATGTTATGAGCGACACATTGTTAGGTATAGCGGTGGAATACGACCTCACCAATAACCACCAAGACAGAGTTTATGCTCCAGGGAAGTCATAGGATTTCTCAAAAAATCTGGAGGTCGCAGTTGCCCTCAAGTAAGCCAGGAATATTTGCCAGGGACCAAGACCAAACATCAGCGCTATCATGAGAAAATGTCACGTTTGATGACATTTTGTCCAAAAAGACAAAATTGAGGAGGGGGAGAGGCATAAATATGGCCATGTTCTCACCATTGAGGAGAATAAACTCCTCAAAGAGAAACACGGTGATGGTCCTGAGTACGTATACATTGGACAAAAGTGATGCAACATTTATTCTGCTTCTCCACTTTGCAGACCCGGGCAGATCCTTGCACAATTACCATTCCAAGCTTTGGAGGCCAACTGGAAACGATTGTAGATTGTAGCACCATCTCCAACCTATTCAAGTATAGGTTCCCTTACCCTGTCACATTCCGGAAGCCTAACCTCGCACCCTTTGGCAAGTTCAAGCCAGAGAGCTGTGATAGGGCTATGGAATACTTCAATATTGTTAAGTTGACATTCCATACCGCCTCAAGTTTGGAGATAAGAAGGGGCACAAAGCCAGAGAACTTCAACAAAAGCTACTCCATATCAGGTGTATTTGGCATTGATAGGAGGTCATTCCCTATGTTCTTTACAAGTCACGAAGAAACAAATGATGCATCAGAATTTTTGGTTTTTGTCACTCTAGCATTGACGAGAGTTCTTTTCACAGAGGAGATATTTTTGTACTGGAAAACGCCATGATTCACTATGGTTCTCAAAAATTCGTGCTTCTTGAGAAATGGATGATGGAAAAATTTGGAGTTGTGTGTCTATATCTGCCTCCACGGGCTTGTGAATTGAACCCTATCAAAAAGATCTGAAATGCGTGCAATGAGAAGTTGAAGAAGACCCCTCTTCTAAAATTTGTGCGGATGAGGCCGAATAGTTGTGCAACTGCTGTAAAGTACCACCTTTCAAGATCCACCCACGAGGAGGTGGAAGATATGTACATTGAAAGTGGATAAAAACTTGAATAGTATTATGAATTATGAATTAGCGCTATTGAATTTTATATATGTTTCTATTGTTACAATGTGCGTATCTCATGATAGATAGTAAGAAATACAAGTTCCATTGAATCCTTGAACAAAATTCTACTCTTTTGAAATAAAAGTACGGTATTACTTGGAAGTTTTCTACTTTTTATCAGACCTGCAACATTCCATTGTTGTTGTACAAAATATTTATGCCTTCTATCAGCTAATGGAACGCTCTATATCTCACTGCTATATTAAAGTTATTTGGTATCCCAACATTCATTGTTTTAGATTATGATATTATTGAGATACCTAAAGGGAACAAAGCCACTGCAAACACCCAACATAGAATCCTAATTTGATGAGTGAAGTACATGACATGAAAACATCCAATTCAAGGTACCCTCTAGAATCCAATTCAAAGGGCATACTCCCTAGTCCCATAATTTCCTCCCTTCATTTTAGCAGCCATGGCTGGTGTATCAAGCTGAGAAGAACCCTTTGCTTTAGTTGGGCTGCGACGGATATTTGTCTGGCTTGGACTCTCATTGTTGGGTCCCCAATTCCGACTTGGCTCCCTCCTGTGAAGTATACCAGAGCTTTGATCAAGCCCTGAAGACATTGCTCTATATTGATAAGAACCATGACTCCCATGATGCATATCATGACTGGGCATATGACGCATGTCACGACTAGGCATGTCATGAGAGTAGTAGAGCTCCTTGTAGGGCCTGGGACCATGGGACATGCTTCTCCTGTGAGAGTGAGAGCAATGATTGCGATGATTGTGTCGCTCGTGGGAGCAGCTTTGATGGTGAGAATGACTTGGAGATCTTCCACTTCTGTGATGATGATGAGAAGAGCAGCTTCGACTCCTGGAACGCGAGTGACGGCTTTTGTGATGCGAGATATCACGACGAGCATACAGCTGTTACACACTGTTGTAAAATTTGGAGTGAATCTATTGCCTTCGGACTCAATGGCCAGTACTTTTCTACCTGACAGGATATTTTGAAAACTGCGCCATTGGACGTTGGCCTTTTTACTTACTGTGATTACAGATTTGTAACCGGTGTGACATTCATTTGTAATCGTAGACATCTTCACAATATCACAGAGAATTTTCGTGTCACGTGGTTGTCAGAGGCTGAGCGTAATCGTTAAATGACTGCTGACTTGTTGGTTATTAATGGTCCTTCTTTTCGCATCAATGACATTGATGTGGCCTGAAGGGGCAATGGATATCAACACGATATGGGAGACCAAAACAGATTTAGTAGCTTGGGCTCATACTAATACTACGACTACCATCTCTCCTAGTGTCAGAACGCTGAATATAATATTCCAAATGATGTTGGAGATGAAGAAACATCATGACATGTACACATAATAAGAAAATCCTCGCCATTTCCTCAAGGATGTCTTCCGCTGGCCACATTCCATTATTACCACTTCCTCCTCTGCCAAAGGTACCATACTTTTGAGTCTTCATGCTGATCTCACTACAGCTCAGCATACATAAGTGGCAGTACGCAGCAGCTCTAGATTAGACCGATAAGTCTGGTCTTCAGCTCACAGGTCACAGGGCATTCATTCGAATTCCCACGTAGATGGTAGTGAAGGGAAAGGGCGCCGTGGGCGTCCCGAGTCCCGAGATCTAAGATGAGCGAGAGAGCACAGCAGGAGCACAGAAGACAGAAGACGTCATTCCCTTGACAGAAGCATTGATTATTTGAAATAGAATGGAGGCCATGGCGGCGAGCATCAACCCCTTGGCAACCAGAAGCGGTGTCTCCGTGAGTCCCCTATGTGATCACTTCTTTTGCATCTCAGCGCCATACCCATGGATGCAGTGCCCATTACCTTTCCCCTTTCTTTTGGAATCGGAAGTGAAAGATCTGCGAGAAGAGAAATAATTTTGCGAGGTCGTGCGTTGCTTTGCCCAGTTGTCCACCATCATTGTTTTGAAATAGACTGGGCAGAATCCGATTATCGCTCCGTTGATATTAGATGAAGATGCCTCATCGTAATACCATGGATAGAAGGGGATGTTAAGATGTCGAAATAGAACTCGCGTCATTGGCGCATAAGAGTAGGCGCGAGGATAGAGCATTTGGGTTTCTATTGCCGGGGATAGCTTCAGTGACTAGTTGCTTATAATCTCTTGTCTACACCTTGCTTGATTTGAGAGATTTGCTAACATTATCTTACTCTGGTCGCTCTTTCGGCAGCTTTGTATCATTTTTACTTGATGTCATCTTCTGCAATATTATTTGTGAACACGGGGATAATAGAAAATGCCTAGGCAAAGCAACAAAAAGAAAGTGAAACGGCGAGACCGAAATCAGAAATCAACATCATGCTATGGTTGCTCAAAGCACGTTCATAAGAACGCATTGGTCTATTGCAGCTGTACGCAGGTAAGATAAAAACAGAATGCAGGCATGGCCTAGTAATAAATTTCAATTCATGCTCATATCTGATGAAAATGGGGAAAAATGCACAGGTGATTTTTTGCTCCTCTTCATGCCAACAAGACCACCCCCACATTGACTGCCCAGGACCTCCTGAGGCTGAATTTGATCTTGGCGAGAAGCTACGACTGATGCCTGAGGGGGAAAGAAGATCAAGTGATGTTGCCAGACGTCAGAATCTAGAGAATGATGAGACTGTTCGGAATCCAAGTGTGGCCTACATGTTGAGCAAGGGTATTCACAATCTAATGCACCCTAATGATATCTCGGTATGGGAATATGCGAAATGGGCCGATGAGGGAGACGAGCTTGGTAATCAAGCTTGTGCTTACTTGGCAGGATCTCGATTTCGTCATCGACTTTTGAGTGGTGGTGGGGATGGACTAGTGGGCAGCAATCGAAGGAGAGACGACATTCCTGTTTTGGAATCTCAAGAACTTGCTTTCAAGTACTTTGAAAAGGCTGCCAAACTTGGGCATGGACTAGCAATGCAATCCTTGGGTACATGTTTTGATGATGGCGTTGGATGCAGAGCAAATCGGAGGCGTTGCAATCATTGGTTGTGGCGTGCGTCTTTGCAACATAGTGCAGGTGCAATTGAAATGTTGAATGATAGAGCTCTTCTCCCTCTAGAGACAAAGAGCAACATTGATGTTCTGGACCACGCACTGTCTCTTTTGAGTCCGGGCCAACCTATGAGTGCTGGTGGACCTAATTTGGCTGCCCTTCTAATGGCATTCAGTGAGGTTGTACAGAGGGAAAACTATTCGCTCCCGCCCTTTGCTGGTACAATCGCGACGGCAACAGTCAACAATTCAGTTGTGCCATCGAATGGGCGGCTGCGAACTCCTTTGATTGGAGCGTCGCAAATAAAGGATCTCATTGAAAAGGCAGAATATTTTAATCAGCGTGGCAATAGAGTGACATTTCAATATCTTCGTAGGGGTGCTGCGAAAGGAGCAACATCACAGACACATGCGGCAGCCTCACGTGGGGTTGATAATCAAATATTTGTAGCACCTCCTGCTGCTGCTTGTGACGAGCGTGTCAGCAATGAGCATCTGCAAGAATGGCGTGATCAGTGCATCCAGCTTTTGTACAACGGTGGTAACCAGTGCATCCATTACGTTCTTTGTGTCCATAATGAAAAGAAGAATAAGCGTGGATTCTGTGCTGACTGCGAACAGGATGCCATAGAGAGACTGGATGCAATCTCAACCGGATCAGTTGTGCTTTCGCTTGATGAAGATCTTCCTCAGCGGGGCGAAGCAGCAATTTTTCGAGGCAGAAATGGATCATTGAAACATGAAACCTGGAAGTATTATGCTGGTGGGGAAGCCCAATGTGTCCTAGCTATCTTGGCAGCAAGTGGCCTCTCTCAATATGTGTCACCAATCTTCATTGCCCAAGATCCTAACTTCTTATGGCCTCTCATCTTTGACCATGGCTCTATCCGTGCAGCTTTGGAATTTGTGGCTCCACATGTAGATTGGAATGAAAGAGTTGGCATTGCTGAAGAGAATTTACAAGAGCGAGTCCCAGTGATTCCCAGCTGCCGACCCGGGAGGTATCTAAGGAAGTGCGGAAATAGCTTTTGTCACAATTTTGAAGATTTCAAATGTAAGACCTTCTTAGAGTGTTCGCGATGTGAACGACGAAGGTATTGTTCAGCGGAATGCCAACGTTCCGATTGGACTCTTCATAAACATGAATGTGGGGCCAATGCAAGCACCAACAAAACTGACCCTCGTCTAGATCTGGATGATCAGGAAGAAATCAAAGAAATGAAGTATCAATTGAGTCTTGAGCAAGGTCAGGATTGCGTTGTTCACAGTTTGCAAGCCAAACCTCAATACAATGGTATGGTTGGAGTAGTCGGAGAAACTACAAGAGATGGCAGAATTGCTGTGGCACTAAGATCCCGTTCAGAGACTGTTCTGTCTATCAAGCCTAGTAATCTACACTGTATTGGAGTCTTCTGCAGGAAACGCAGAAAGAAGTCCAGAGTATTTGAGTGTGTCCATGGTTTGGAAGTATGTGGTGATTGTTACGTTGACTTCACTACCATCAACAGATTGGCGAAATTGAAGTATGAGGGGCAAGACATGACCAGCATATCTGCCATCAATCAAGTCAACGACACATATTTTTCTAACTTTGACTTGATTGAAACCACAGCTGAAAGGCAACGAGTGGATAGTAACTGGCCCCTTGAGTGTCAAGGAATGGAAAGCTATCCTAAGCAACGCTTCATTTTGAGAGCCTTGCTTCAAGTGAAAAGTATCATGTCCATCAATGCAGAAGTAGCCAAAACTGCCTTCATAACTTACGGCGGAGCTTTTACCGCCCCTATCCTCCGCGCTAATACTAGGCTGAAGGATGTTGCTAAATTGTTATAGATAATCTGCCTAAAAATATTATTTGAGCTTTGAAGCACCAGGCTATCAAATTTCATCATCTGACAATTGAAACAAAATCTATGTCTGTAACATTCAGCGAGCACCAACGGTTACAGTTATACTTTTTGATAGTCAACTTTTTTCGTAGTATAATGGAGCTTGAACGAATCGCACGAGATTCAACCCTCTCCTGCCCGCACCGCAATCCATCCGCAATCAGGTAATAATATTCCGTCATTCTCTTGTATATTATTTGGTATTCATATTTAAGATGTTGATATATTTGAGAGTGATTTGCGAAACTCCGCTGTCAACTCCTCTTCCTTCTCCTGACTGACAACACATGCCTTCCACTGGCCAATGTCAGCATTTCCCAACACCTCCGCCAACACTTCTCGTCCAAACTGAAGCGGAACAGTAGTTTTGCCATTTCCTCCATCTCCTGCATTAGCACGGTATATGAATCGACGGTACTCGTCACCACCACCAGGCAATGGAATTTCCGCATAAAAGTACCCCTCAGACCAATCATCTTCCAACGCGTTCAATCCCAAGTCAGATGTGATTTCCTTCAAAGTGAATCCTCGCCGACTTGCCATATCCAACATTTTGGATTGTATCGCTGGCCCTGACCCACTTTCCACAGGTATGCACTGAACATGTGTATGATATCCACCCTTAGTCTGTATGCATCGTTCAAAGACAAACAAATCCTTCTGCAACGCAGTACGTGCATGCACACGTAGTTTGGACTTGACCTCCTCCATTTCCGGCGCAAGCTTACGATTCACCAAAGCTCCATCACCACCATGCTCCACGGGAACAATGAGGGCATGGTGATCATTTACACCACCCTTGGGAAGGGCAACGTAGCACTCATCATAGACTGCCACAATGAGGTGCTTTTCACAGGTGGGAGAGGCCAGGCAGAACCAGCAGTCGGTACGCGAGTCAGGAGGAAAGTGACGTTTGTTGAATTTCAACCCATGGGGATTGGAACTGTTGCCGTCGGCAGATGATTTTGGTTGACTGCTTCCCTTGGCCCAAAACAGTGTGACTCCTCCCAAATGCGAGATATCCCTCCTTTCACTCTTCGTCTTCTCGTCAATCAAGCAGCTAGCGGACAGCTTCTCCTCACCCACATTTCCACCATCCTCATGTCCCGTCAAGGCTACCAATGTCGTCAACGCGGCAGCATGACTGCAAAACTCCAAGAATCCATAGTTTGTTTCTGCGCTGGGATGACGTACCTCCACCCTCAACGCAGGCTCATCCTTGGCCGTAATACGATCTGGCGAATCAAGGGACACACCAACATTGAGCTCATCCTCCATTGTTCCCTGTGCCAAAAGACGCATTGTCTCCAGTTCCGAGGCAAACGTGGACGCATCAATAGTATGGGGCAGGCGTACAAAGAGTGTGGTGGAATCGGCAGCCTCCGCTTCCGTGAGACGATTGCGTCGTTTGGGAGGAGGTGGCGGAATACCTCCCATGCCACCCATTGGCGGTTGATTCATCATCATCATTGGACGCTTTCCGGGACTCGAGCTCCAC
>JALLOX010000415.1:0-11680 GCA_036939695.1 Thalassiosira ordinaria | reverse complement strand
ATGGCATTCATAACTGATGAATGCAATCATAAGATGTGTCCCCTTGCCGCCTGCCATGAACCCTCATCAAGGACAATCTAATAGCAAAGATGGCCATGATGTGCTTGACATCTCTAAACTATCGTTGAGTAGCAGCGGCGCTGTCGGCGCACCCGTCACTCCGTCTCCTCCGTCACGAGCGACGGTTGGAGTTGTCGGTCTGAGCGGGGCTGCGGGCGGGGACTCTGCCGATAAGCCCAGCCTTAACATCCTCAATCAAGCGAGCACCATCACTCAATTGAATGCGAACAACACAAGCTTCGATCCTAATCAGGTTGTTGGAGGAAACACGATGGCGACTACAACTGCGGCTACCATTGCGGAATCGCAGCAGCAACAGGCCATGATCCCATCGTTTTTGATCCAGCCATCACCTTCCGCTTTGGAGGTTCCGTCCAGTGCATCTTCGATTTCGATCACGTCGCAGCATCATGCGCCATCTGCGGCTTTGTTAATGCCAAACCAGATTCAAGGAACGATTCCATCACAGCAGCCTGTGGCAGCGCCAGCTACGACGACTCATCATGTTGTGCAGCAGCAGCCAGCCGTTCAGATTCAGCAGCAGACCATTCAGCAGCAACAACAGCAGGCCGCTGCTGCCTTGCAATCAGTGACAGACGCTGCACTATTTCCACAAAATCCTGCTTCCCTGGCCAACAAGACTGTGACGACCACCATCGGAGTCGGAGCGCCTGGCATGGGTCATCATCATCAGCAGCAACAACCGCAGCAGACAGTGATTCATCATCAAGTCATACAACCGCAGATTCAGCAGCAGCAGGTGCAGGTTCACGAGCAGGCCATTCAAGCTCATCAGATATCGCAACAGCAGCAAATGATGCAACAGCAGTCGGTTTACCAGGAGAGGAAGGATTATGTGTATTCTGACAAGAAGACTTTGATGAGCGGACGTGTGCCAGCCACGAGGAGGGATGGTAGAAAGTTGTTTGTGGGAGGCTTACCCAATGAAGGTGAGGGTGCTCTTAGCCATGACCACATGATGTGTTCAACATTCAGAGGGAGGCTTGATTTTTGAAGTCTCTTTCCTCTGTTTGTGTTCACTAGGCACATATTATTTTTTCGCCTCAGCTCACCAACTTTTACTTATATTTTTTCACTTTCACTTGCATATCATCAATAGTTACGGATCTTTCATTTCTTCAGTTCTTTCAGCAGTATGGAGAGGTGATTGATTCGGTGGTTTTGTTAGATCGTAGGACAAAAAGGTCTCGTGGATTTGGCTTTGTCACTTTTGCAGATCCAGTAAGTGCTTCTTTCTTTGATTCCATCATCAAGAATCTCCTTTCTTCGTTTACTTGAAACCTTCAACTCACAACTTTTTACGCCGTTTTTGTTCTCTTGTTTACAGAATGTCTCTGCATCTCTTCTCACCACCATTCCTGGCCGGACTGGAGTGGTAAACATCATGGGAAAGAACTGCGAGGTAAAGGCCAGCGAGCCTAAAACTGCAGAGGCTGCTCAGTATGCGCATTCCACCATCAACTTGCCGCCACCTCATTATCACCAAGCTCCATCACCACCAGGATTGTCAAATCACCAGGCGCCACAGCGCACGGTATTCAACGGAGGAGGCGGTGCAGCAGTCCCTCCAATGCAACTCAACCAGACCGTTCCTGCCCCTCCCAATATCAACTACGGAGCTCCAGCCCCTGGAAGTGCTGAGACAGGTGCTGCGAGTACTGGCGGAGGAAAGCCAATCTACTCTCACTCCACAATCACGCGCACTACGGCTGGACCCGTCGTCTCTGCTGATGGCACATCCCACGAGGGGACCACCAGTGTTCTCATCCAGAACAACTTTTACACCCTCCCGCCTGGTGCAGAGCTCCCAGCATCTCATTCACTAAAAGCCAATGGACCGACGCCAGAGGCGTTGCAGGCGCAGCAGACAGAGCGTTTGCAGAAGGGTGGCGCCATGACACTGGAACAGACTGTGACGGCTGCGACAACGCAGGCAGTGGCTGCTGCAGCAGCGGCGGCACCCCAGTACACTACTACCACCTATGCGCCATCGCCATCGGCATTGCAACCTTTGTATCCTGGTTCAAGCGGCAGTGAGTTGGACCACACTGCTGGGGCGCAGGTGCAATATCAGCAGCAGCAACAACAGCAGCATATTCAAACAGTGGTTCATCCGCACTACCAGACCAGGCATTAATAGACAATGTGTATCAACATTTTATTGATTAGGATACTACTAGAGGGGAGAAAGCAAAAAACATTCATCCAAGGATAAAGTCACAATTAGGAAGTTGAAGACTTCTTTGGAAAAAATATCATTGATTAGGGATATTTAGGGGACGGGGAATTGCATCCAAATGGCATTTTAGGATTTGAGATGCTATTATCAAATTGATTAGGGTATTTAGGGTATTTGTAAGAATCCGAAGAGGCACTCCTCAAAAATTGTGTGCGCACATTGCTCCTTTCATCAAGTGAGAAATTTGATTCATACTTTTTTGTTCGGGTGTGTAGTAATAGCTGGAAAATTATTGCTTATACAGAAAGGGTATGGGGCAAATACAAACGACAATATGGGGCAGCAGGAAAATACTAATTAAGATACTATCTACGACACCTTGCTAGCAAATCTGTTACAGCTAATTTTGAGACCAGTTAGTCTCAAGTCTAACTCTAGTTCGTTTCGACATTAAGGGGCAATTAGTCTTGACTAACGAAAGATTTTCATGTAGCCGGGTTGGTGGGCTCAAAATAAGCCGTCCATCCGGAAGTTGTGTATGGTGCCCGGAAGCACCAGCAAGGTGCTGATTTGCTGGGAAGATGCAGTACATAACGGGCACAGTGACTAACCTGCAAAATAAGACTACTCTCGAAGTGTACTGGCCGCCAAAGCAAAACTGCACCGAATTAGCGTGCAAAAAAAGGGACTCAGTGATAGGCCTGTAAAATGGTTGCGGCATCTTTTGACAACATAGACTGAAGGAAATTATTGGATTATAAAATCATACAATAAATTTTGCCTGGAGTCTCTATCTAGTCTGGCCACAGCAAACATGGTAGGCACATTTTAGAGAAAGGCTTGGCTTGCGCTTTTTATTGTCCTACAAACACCAGCAGTTGTGAGTCTGTGGATGTCTGTAGTGACTTTTTTCCAATCCTAGCCTCTGAGCACCCACGTATGAAATAAAAAGGTTGAAGTTAGTTGAAGTCATCAAAGACCAAGGTGTTTGTATCCACATCACCATCTTGCTCCAAACAAAACGAGAACCCCACATCACAACAAACTCACATTTTCATTTGAATCTGGTTGTTATGCCATTTTTCTATTGAGGAGTTTGAGCATCTAATTCAGACAAAGCATCAGCAATAATTAGTGAATGACAACCTCTTGCTATGGGCCGCTCGAAAAAGGAGAGAGCCAAGCAGCACAAACAACACAAAGCTGCGGCTGCATGGTGTATGGCCAATCCGAATGCTTCCTTGAGCAAAAGCATCCTACAGCTAGCACCAACAACTGTTGTTGAAAAAATTTCCAAAGGAGATCCCATGATTACGTTTGCTATTGAAGAACTATCACCACTAGAACCAGAAGAAAGGGGGTATCTGTGTCGCCTGTGCACTGTAGGTCTTCCCAGGAAGTTGGTTGACTTGTTGAACCGTTGTGAGAAAGACTTCCCATATGATACGATAATGCAAAATGGCTTTGTATATATCCGGAAGCCTGGATGTCGATTCTTACAAATATGTCTGGAATCCACCAATCGCAAACTAGAGAGATTGCATCAAGTATTCACCCACTCATAGATTGCATGTGCAACTTTGACAAGCGAGATATGTATGGGATGAACAAATCAATCCCGTTTTTCTTAAAGCTCATCCTCAGTCTCACAAAGAGCAAAGATGCATTGCACGTGTTAGTTCAGGATGATGATCTACTTTGTTTTCTCGCCCAGCTTTGTTTCCCAGAATACCTTGAGATGGAGTCTGAAAGCATGTTTCCTCCCCATTTTACCTCACAAGAAAGGAAGTTTCATATCTCAATGATCAAATGCAAAGCTTTCTGCATTATTAGTCATTTTGTAGTTGATGAACTGTACAATGAAAGGAAAAGGGATGGATCTTTGAAGAAACACGCAAAGAAAACCCTGCATTCCATTGGTATACAACCTATCATAAGGAAAACGGCGAGTTCCACTTGCAGAGTACCATTTGTCCAGGCACTGATAAATACCTATTTGAACGGCCCGTTTGCCTCTGAAGGAAAGCTTGAAGATGGCTTTAACATTAGAGCGGCCATATGGGCCCTAGTCTCTATGCTCATCGATGGCAATTGTGTTGATCGAGATGTAATTGCAGGATTGATCAACTATGGTTTGAATTTCGCGTTGTTGGAGAAAGGTGATGGAGTTGTTCAATACCCTCGTACTAGCGTCGAATTTATATTCCGAGTTACCCCTTGCATGCTACAGACGTCTTCAGGACTCCCAGATGATGCACGATTTGCATTCGCTGTCCAGTGTGGTGTATTTCAGATGTATCTAAAATTGCTCAATAGTGTTGAGACTTGGGGTGACGACAAGGATGCTTTTTTCACCTATATTGACACCTTTTTGGAAGTTGCTACCAATGCTTCGTTTTTCAAGATGACTATGAATGCGATAGAAGACTGTCGCGATAAAATATTCCAAGCCCTGGTAGACGCAAGTGAATTGCCTATATCAAACACTGACAGGCGTCATAATTTTTTGGAAGCAATCCAGTACATTGTCAAAATGAATGCTTGCTGTCAAGAGTACAAAGATCCTCTATGCTTATTATGCCACAAAATCCTTGAAAAAGGAAACAATGAAATATATCGCTGTTGCAAGTGCAACAGAGCGTTGTATTGCTCAAAAAATTGCCAGATTGAGCACTGGCCTATGCACAAAAATGACTGCAAAAAGCTTAGGTCTCGCCCACCGACTTATTTGGAAAAGCATGGGTGTAAAAATATCTTGCTGGCAGGATCATTGCTTCTGGAGGAGTCTACTCTCTTTATCATGATGGCAGCAATCTTATCAAAATATGACATCATTGATGATTGTATAGTATTAATTGATCTCCATGAAACTCCACCAACTATGAGTGTAGAGCCTTCATCAGAGCTAATGGCGAGGCTTCCATTAAGTAGGGCTGAAGAAAAGGCATTCCAGCACAAGATCAACAAAAGCAGGTCAAACAAAGAATTGAGTTGTATCTTTGCATCATCTGGAACCAGTCTCTGTCATTCTTATCCTGTATGTGATTGGGGGACATGGGAGACAAAACTAAAATTGGCATTGTCTAGTGAGCTGGACTATTTTGACAAGAGACCTCAAAGTGAATGGCAACCTTATATCAAATACTTGAATGATAACTTCTACAGAGAGTCTTTGCATGGGAATTGTTTTTGCGCCGAATGTATAGAATTGATTCAGAGACTGTCTGAAGAATTTTGGAGTAGTATGAAGGCCGAGACAGTGACTGCCAATGAGCAGCTGTATCTTGCCATTTTGTTTGCAATTTTCTTGTTTATAGTATCATTGCAAGAGCTCTACCAAGGCGTGCCACCTACAAAACGAGAAAACGAGTTCAAGTCTGAATAGCCAACTTATGAATGAGCTACCATTGTACCCTTGTGATGATACAAATACTGTACTTGCGCCTTCCTGCTTGCTTTTGTTTAACATATGATGAGATCTAGAGAGCTTGCTTTTGCTTTTTTTTTTCATCCAAACTATAATACTATTCTTTCATATTATATTTTCTGCAACAACTTGACCAGAACTTGCGGCATACTCAACCGCCTCACCCTCTCAAACAAATCAAGAAACACTTGTCCAAACAAGTACCAACCCAAAAATGCCATAGTCGCATACACCGGTATGGATATTGCCACACTCTGACCATACGGCTTCAGCCTTCGCCTCCACTGACTCAATCTCATCAACTCTTTTCCTCCGTGGTAGGATTTTATTCTCTTTTCCTTGGATCTCTGTTGTTTGTTAATTTTTGTCTGTTCCTTGAGCGCTTTGACAAAGCATAAAGCGGCATTGGATAGCCCGTCCGGTCTAAGGCCTTGTGGCGGGCTGAGATGTTGACCAGTCCATCGCATGGCCCATTTGTAATGATGGGCAGGAGGCTGTTGTTTTGGTGGTATTGTTGTTTCGCTGCTGTCTCCACCTCCATGGCTACTAACCTCACCTCCAATCTTTGATTGAGTTGAATTTACAGCATCGCCATCATCCAACGACGTCTTTGTCAATGCCGCAACCACGGCAAGATCGGCCACATCCTCTCGACCCACCAAACTCGGATAATCCACCCTCCCATCCACTCTCAGCTGCAAGCTTGTATGATTGGCGTTTCGTATTTCATCTGTCAACTCTCCCGGTCTTAACACGATTGTATCAACCAATTTGCTTGATTCCATTAAATTTTCACCCATGACTTCAAACCGAGACAACTGGGACCATAATATATTAGTGAGAGCATTAAAAGGACGGAAAGGGCTCCGGCCCACCATGAGATGTGATATCCGAATAAATTTGATACGATCGTTTGTAGATGCACGGAGCCTGCCATTTTGGGGTAGCAACTCTCCTCTCTTGGAATTGTAATTGTTGCTACTACTACCAGCGACAGCATTACGCTTCTTTCTCAAGTTTCTCAACCTGGCAGCAATCTCACTCTCAAACCCTTCCTCCTCTTGACCAAATTGCTTCCTACGGCCTCGTTTCATTTGTTCCTCCAACATCAACCGTTCCCTCTCAAATTCCATCGCTGCCTCCCTCCTCCTTTGTTCCTTCTCTGCCTCCTCCAATATCTTTTTTGTAGTCAGATAATTTACGTAGTATGGATGTCGTGGATCGGAACACCATCGTGCTGCATCCTTGCGAAAGACACGTAGGATGGGTACGCGGAGATAGTCAGTCCATATGTTGGAAGGACGAGATGTTCCAAGGCAGGAAATAAGGATGGTAGAGCCAGAGACCGCATCACGCAGTGCCTCCTCACCGCCCGATTCGAGAATGTCAATGTCATCTGCAACCTTGGCATCATTCTCAAAAGATTTAATATCAGATGAATTATTGTAGTTCCAGCCCCTGCTTGTAAAATAATGCTTGGCCTTGTCCACCCAATCATTTAACACTTGCGTCTCATCCTCCGTCTCGAATGTTTTTTGATACACATCTCTTCGGGATACCACATCGCTCACCACAATCTGCAACTTGGGTCCTCCTCCTCCCCTCTTACTAGTTGTTCCATCTCCACCACCATTGTTATTCTTGCCCATCAAATTATCCAACACCAAATCTTCCTCATCATACAACACTTTCTCCAACTTTTTGGAATCTCGCACAAATGCCACCACATCGATATCCATTCCGCTCTCCATCAGTCGTGTTAGGATGCGTCGTCCTATACGGCCCGAGGCGCCAAAGACGACTATTTTTGGACGGGGTGGTATTTGTGCCATGGGTGTGGGTTCCTGCTGGGTGATGGTGGGTATGTCGAGGTCGGGGGTGATGGTACCGCTACTGGTGTAGTAGTCGGAGGCCCATCGTTGTTGTGGTTTTCGTTGGGGTTGTTCTGGTTCGAGAGAATAGGATCCTCCTCCTCCCACCATGGAAAGCTGTGTAGTTGAAGATGATGAGACGGTGAATGATGATGTGGTGGTTTGCAAAAGCGCATCATTCTGATGATGTCCACGAGTGGAAGCAGTGGTGCTGCTAACATGCAACTTATTCTGAATCATGGTGGTGGAGGTGCTCCCGTAGTAGAGCAGGGGCGAGAGCGCCATGCATGATGATGATGGGTACAAAGATGCAGTGAAGAAAAGGGACAGCAGCAGGACTAGCCCTGCCCCTGCAAAGGAATAAGTCACCATGGTCCCCGTGCGATTATTTCTATTTCTATGATGTGTGCTAAAAGAGTGAGAGGATATTATATCTGATAGCACTTCGAACCTCTAGATAGAGGGAGACAGCCTCTGAGTTTCCGCCCCTTTGAAGTTAAAGCAACGCTGATGCCTCTTCACTGGACGGGCGCCGTTATGGCTGCTAATCTCACTCTCACTCTCTAGAGAGAGAGAGACACGGATGTTTCTAAAAGTGAAGATGAAAGGTATTTTATGATTGCCTTACTTCTAAACCTATAAACTTATTGCATTTATTTGCATTAATCACAATGCGCCGCCATGGTGATTCTCATTTTGTTCCGCTTGCTGCTTGCCTTTTGGATCTTTTTGGGTACTTTTCATAATATTCTAATCTATCCGATCTTGGCGCGCCATTTTTTGTATCCGATCTTTTGATTGCATTGGCCACAACATCATAATGACACCACTGACTCAGCGTTTTTCGTTTTCAATGGAAAAAGAGCCACCACAAAACAGAGAGGAAAACAACAATGACAATGACAATGATGAACCTGCGAAGAGGGGAGAGGAGTGGCTACGATATTGTTTGAATGAGAGCACATGGTGGATAGTCTGCATAGTTTTCGTCAAGCCGTATCGTCGTCAACATCATCATCATCATGAGTGTCCTGTCAGGCTTGGAACTTCATCCTTGCCTACGCGCTCGCATGCATCGAGTTCACCCTCCTCCATCGTCGCCGCTATCCAGCAAACTCTCTGCTGCTGCATCAACGAAGAGCAACGATGGCAATGATGTTACAGCTTCCACTGAAGGAGCAACAGCAGCGACTGAGGGGGTGACAATCCCCGAAGAACCCGACGAAGGATTCGTCCTCTACCTTCCTACAGTCTGCCTCCGCTACGAACAAAATCCATCTTTTGCACTAGCCTGCCGTGCCGCCAACCACTTGCGCATGCCGTTGGTAGTCCTGGCCGTGGTGGTTGACGATGCGAGCCACGCCTATCCCGCCCATCCTCACAGATATCCTCCCATCAATCCTGACAATAATGGTACTTCAACTTCATCATCATCATCTCCATTAAATCCATCCGTTGTCATGACCTCAAGACGGTTAGCATTCACTCTCCAGGCACTCTCTCACGCATGCACCCAATGGTCCACACACGGGGCTGCCGTAGGTATCAGAATACACGCTGCTAACAGCCCCTTATTGAAAGGGGCCCGTACACCCGATCACCTCACGCTTGCCACGCGTGCCTCGTTGGTAATTACTGATGAACCGTTCGTATCACCCTTTACGACATTGGTCCATCGAGTGGAGGAGGCGTGTAGAAAGTCAAATGTGGAATGCATTCGTGTAGATGGAAGTTGCACCGTTCCTCCCGTGAAGGTCTTGAGACGTAGAACCGGTGTGAATAATATGAATGGCAAGATCAAGTATGATGGTGTGCCAGGGAAGGCATATCAATGGCAAAGTAAGACGGAGCATATTCGTGAGAGTCATCTTAGGGCGGCGATGGAGGGTCACTTTGATGCGCCAGAGTTGAATTTCAAGATGGAGGATGAGGATTTGTTTGCACCAACATCCTCATCTTCTGTTGGGGGACTGCAGCATGGAGAAAAGGATTCAACAATGCAAGCATCTTATGATTCAACGGGAAGCCGATTGGCTCATCTATTTCCATCTAGGTGGAAGGCAAAGGGGGAAACGGATGACGTTCTCCCTAGTGCCCCAGATGTGAGACCATTTACATCTCGGGAACTATCACATCTGTATGAATACGGTGTTACTGATCCTGACAATAATGCAACAGAGCAAAATGATGGAGCTCAACAAAAAGGCAAAGAACAACAAAAATCTGCATCTACGTCACATCAGGAGGATAAATTGCCATTTCACAAATTTGCACTCAACTGGCCAGGGGCAGACCCCACAGTTCCGCCCTGCCCACAGACAATTGGCACCACACCCCACGGCATGGCGAGATGGAACAACTTTATGCAAAATCGCTTATCACGCTATGGCAAGGAACGTAACGATGCCAGATTGGTTCACTCTGTATCACGAATGTCAGCGTACCTGAACTTGGGTATTGTGTCCATTTTCAGGCTTGTATGGGAGGTGAAGCGTGCGCAGAAACTGCAACAACAAAAGACCAAAGGCAAGGGAAGTGAAAATGGCCAACAACAGCAAACCAGTACCAATAACAGATGGAACAATAAGAACAAATCTGGGGCAGACAAGTTCGAGGAAGAAATAGTCAAGTGGAGAGAGATGTCTTATGCGCATGCCTTTTCAAGGACAGATTATGATGATGTAACAAGCCTTCCACAATGGAGCGTCACCTGTCTTGATAACCATCCCAATAGAAGTAGATATACATTGGAAGAACTAGCTACTGGTAGAACCGGTGACGCAAAATGGTAAGTAGGAAAAAGTCATGCATTCAGAAAAAATGAGATTGCCAATGACTTCTAACAACATTTACACATCATTCAACTTGCTGTACTCAGGGATGCAATGCAGCAGTATCTTGTGAGGACAGGTGAATTACACAACAATGTAAGAATGACATGGGGCAAAACCGTGGTGGAGTGGATGGGTTGTACCCACACTTCTTCTACCAATGACAAGTACTCCAGCCCAGCACAGTTGACAACTCGTACCTTGATTTACCTCAACGATCGGTACGCACTGGATGGCTTAAGTCCACCCTCTTATGCAGGTCTGCTGTGGACCATGGGTTGGACGGATAAACCATCGGGTAGTAGTGGTGGTTGGGTCATTGCAAAGAAACCCGCTGCTAGATACCGAATGACTCCAGATGATTTTCAGGGTGCAGAGATTGAGTTATTAGCTTCAAGGAGCACTAAGGAGCTGTGTGAAAGCAATGTTGGCAAAATTGGAATCAACATAAAGCGCCAGACTTCTGTTTTAGATATGATGAAAG
Source organism: Thalassiosira ordinaria (assembly GCA_036939695.1). Lineage (NCBI taxonomy): Eukaryota > Bacillariophyta > Thalassiosirophyceae > Thalassiosirales > Thalassiosiraceae > Thalassiosira > Thalassiosira ordinaria. Next base: position 807 of record JALLOX010000415.1, on the reverse strand, counting down.
TGCAACCATCTAGCAGTTCGCCTACAAACACTGTAGCTTCATCCAAAGTTGACGATGGTGATGACAATGAAAATGATTCCAAACCAAAATACACATCCAAAGGACTGAAGCGCAGTGGACCCTTTACAATAGATAGCTTCTTCTCCAAGAGAAATAAGTGAGCTGTGGCGGAGAAGGGCGACTGGTGGAAGAATAACATACTATAACATTTATGTAAGTACGTTGATTCCATACTTCAGACAACATGAATTTCAATTACAACACTGCAGAAGCTGGCCCAATCAGCGTAGCATTGTACATTCTTGAGGAACGTAGCATTTGTGTCTCTGCCCTTGACTCTTGGTAACTTCCCGCCTTGGAAAGAAATCATGGCCCTTTCGAATCTTTGCAGAAAGACTCCTAAAAACAAAGTCAAAAATCTGGTAGGCATAACCCTTTCCTTACCCGAGAGCCATATGTAGTATTTTTTAGACAATTTTGCTAAGTCAGAATCACAGCTGTCTAAATTAAGATTAGAGATATCTACCTAGATACTAATTCAGTGTGATTTATTGCTAGATACATACCCAAACTTGTCTAAATAGCCCAAATTCTCCAAAAAAACACGCATCACATGAGTCAGGTGTAAGCAAGAGCCTTTTTAGTTGACACCGACCCTAGAGGTGGGTGGAAGCTTTAGTGGGCCTTGCAAAGAATGACCTCAGTTAGAACCCTCCAGAAATTTTATGGGCACTGTGAGTCGCGCCTCAATGTCGTAGTCATCGCGTAGATTGTATGAGATGTATGAACCAAGATACTTGAAGTGAT
>JALLOX010000414.1:0-12883 GCA_036939695.1 Thalassiosira ordinaria | reverse complement strand
TGAGGTAGGGGTAGGACTAGGACCAGCATCAGCTGCGTCTTGTGTGCTACCGTACCTTCTCACGTCAGCAGGATGACTAATATGATTCATTGAATGAAGAGGAGGGCGGGAATCCGGGGGATCAGCGAGATTGTTTGAAGCCGGAGCTACGTTGCTACTTCCACCAATACGTTGGTTTGGCGCCGCAGGACGAGCAGCAGCCGGCCGAGCAGCCGGTCGAGCAGGAGCTGGCGGCGTCATCGGAAATCTTCTCATAGTCGGGGAGGAATTTGCATAAGGCTGTCCGCGAGAATAATTTGATGCGTGATTATGAGGCCGATGATAGTCCGACCTAGGACGAGTGTTTCCGTAATGTACTGCGTATTCTCTATCAATCGCAGGCGCTGGTCTCGGAGCGATTCCGTTGCGTTGATATACATCATCAGGCATAGGAGGAGGCCAGGAGGTGGCGCCGCGCTCCGCGCCGCGGTTTAGATTCGTTCCCTTTGATCTCTTGAACATGGTCATGGTTGCCTTGTGTATTTCGGAAGATCATAATAAAATACTATGAGCAGCGGCCGGAAGCGATTGGGACATTGCTTTTGTTTTTGTCTTGATAGACCAAGACCAAAGCTCCTCAAACGTAGGAATTAGTATTAAAGCAGAGTGTGCCCCTCTGTGATCCCGAACTCTCTGCCCCGCCCTTTGGTGTTACAATTGTAACATTCACAAAACCCGTTGATCACTGTCCAAATACCTATGGCAGAATGCAGCGATACCTAGCTAGCATGAAGATTCAGCTTGCTTTAGTGAATGAGAGCCCAGCAGTCTATCCCCCCACCAAGTCATAAGGTGTACAATTGTACACCTTAATTTCAAAGGTGCACCAACCGCACGGATAGACCCCTGAGGTCCAAAAATGCTGTATTATAGTCAGAAGAGGTTCCAAATAAAAGGTTTGGAACACTCAATCACTTGGAAAATCGATAAGGTGTACAATTGTACACCTTATTCGGTGTGGGGCTATGACACAAAGATGACAACATTCTCAACAATCAACAATACTGAAACCTTTTATTTTGACTAGCATTCTCTTTTTTTGGCTCCGGATAGCATATGTTGTATTGCTCTGGACAAATGACGAGTAGGATGTTTGTGGTTCTTGTCGATCGCTTTTGAACTCTACTCTGTGTACATCTAATCATGACAAAAGGATATGATACTCTCTCATAGGTATCATATTGGATTTTGAAAATCCCATTTTGGAGTTCTCATTCCATTGATGACATCAGACAGACTAAATGTTATTACTACCTCAGCAAGGAAACTAAAGACTTTAGCTATCTCCAATCCCAATGTAGACTTCTTATTTTGTTGGTGACAGACAGATGAGTGTATGTCTACAAACAAACCAACTTACATTGCTTCTTGTTTTATGAAAGTCGCTTCGCTGTAAGTAGACATGGCTTTCTTTTAGTAACTAAACTAAATTCAGGTCTTATTGTTTGGATACCAAAAAGTGGTGCACAGACAGTAATATTTTTTGTCGCTTTATAACTTTGAAGGTAGATTGAGCAAGGCAAAGAATTCCATTAATGAGAAGATTTCTTCCATTGGGTATCAATGCAAAGGTTGAAAGGAACCTTGATGAGCTGCTGTAATAGATGTACTGAATCTCTGAATGCCTACATAACAACTATTTTTGATGTCAATTTTTGGCGAGGTCTCCCATCTCACTCTTTTCTCATCATTTTTGGGTGGACACCCATTTATCTAGCTTGAAACAACACAACCATGTTTGCTCACACGCAGTAGCCTTCATGTGAGCTGGCATAAAATCAGCACTTTATAAGATTATTGAACTCTCTCCTCTCTCATTGGCATCAATTGATCATTTGAAGATAATGATGTCAATATTATTGCTTTCAGGGGCGGGTCCATACTGCATCAAACTCATCACTAGCAACATTGTCTATGACAATAACAGGCTCAATTTGAAGGCCATTGGTACCAGAGGACCAAATAAAATCCATGGCAGGTAGCCGTCAATGATATTAGATGAGGATGAGGGATATGATAATATTGATAGTAAATTCTCTCAGTCGGTTGACCATAGGGTGAGAGATCTGTCATGGTCATTGTGAGAGATGGATAGAGGTCATTGTTGTTCTGGTAATAGTGGAATATTCTTGTCTAACATCTATATGGTACTTCAAATATGTGAAACTCTTTTAGATACTGTAATATTGACCTATAATACCTCATACACTTTGTTAGATTTCTATATACCAGAATATTAATGCTAATGCTACCATTACCATCCGGTCGTAACACCAATCTTAGTTGAAAGTGGCACCCAAGAAATTCTAACCTAATTTTGTTTGTGTGTGATACAAAAAAATATAACAAAACACAGAGAAAATGCAGTTTTGGCATGCTAACAAATCTAAATCAACTATTGATTGGTAATTGTACACAATGCTTATTCTCCAGGCTTCTATCAACATCAATCGGGTTGTCCCAGTCATCGGCCCCGGCTGTGCAACCACCTACCTCACTCACTTCATTGGTTGGAGGGCTTTCAAATGCTAGATGATAGTGGTATAATCATGCAATCGATTCACAACGTATTCTGCCCCATAGTGCAGCTAGTATTTCTATGGGCCTAGAAACGGACACATTGCTTAATGCTTAATTACTGCTGAGCTTATCTTGCTGATGAAACGGTGGCAAGGGAGATAATTAAAATGATGAACACTATTTGTTAATGGCTACACCATTGTGGAGTTTGGCTCTCTGTTTTGAGTAGCTGCTGTGCTGACTTATCAGTATCTAAACTATATGACTTTCCTTATACTAATATTTAAGTAACAATCTTTCTGGCTCAGTAAAAAAACTCTTTCACTCCTAATATTACCTGACTGGTTTTGCACATATACCATTGGAATGAATTTAAATATAGCTTACATGCTCACACACTCATAAATCCTCCACTTTATCTATTTCTAGTCATCTTGTTAGGGCCACTGGTGATATCTAGTAGTAGTAGGAGGAGTATTTACTTATGGTGTCATTTTATAACACTTTCATTAGCTACTAAATTATAGTATATACTATTTTCAGGAAGAATAATGCAATGAAATAATTTGTGTACCGCAAAGGTCCTGTATCAATTTTTTCATGATATTCTTAATGATATGATGTTTAATTATATTGGATTCCTAATGTCCATTGAGTTGGCTAGCAGTTGTCGAAAGTAATTGATCTTCTACATGGAGTTTAAAGGGGGTACACACTTTTATAAATATTTTAAAGTGTCATTGATGTTGATGAATATCGGAGTGGAAGCATAGTGGAAGTAGATATACTCTTGTAGGAGGATGATCACTCTTCATTTCCTCATGTTCATCTCGCCTCTGATCTCACAGCCATGGAGTGTATTGTACATCAACCACTGCATTGCAGTGCTTTGAGCACCAAAAGGTAGGTCATGCGCACTCAAGATGACTTCAAGTAGTAATGCAGAATCAAAAATCCAACATGTTGAAGTGAAACACTCTCTCTACGCTAGTAGATAACGAAAAATGAAAGTCAAATGACCTGTACCAGTCAGTACTAATTGAATATATTATTAAGGAGCTCATCGCCTCTAGTCCATAATTTTGATATAGCTTCCTTTCTCTCAAAGAATACTGAACTCCTTCTGATTGTCTTACTCCAGCGAGATCAGCCATTAGTGTAGTGTCACCAAGTAGCGATTGAGATTAGCTGCCATGCAAGCTTCTCAAAAACAAAATATGTAGCATACTGGTTCATCTTCTTGGACTTTTCATGATTCGTGGACTGTCTCCAAGTGAGATGAATGTAAGGGCGTTTGGTTGAGAATGATTTAGCATTTGCCTCATCCTTTCATATCTGCCTTCACTTTAGGCATATGTGGGTAAAATCATAACTTGGTTCCCACATGAAGGAAGGCAGAGGAAAAGTTTGGCTCTAAAGTGTGAACCTGTGTTTCTGGTGTGAACTAGATCTACACTGCAACATGGCGCTTGTTTCTCAAGATTGTACCCTTGGTTACTGTGAAGAAGTAGCCTATCTACTTGAAATAATAGCTTCAACCAACGGCGTAAAAGTTCGAGTTGAACATGGACGTAGAAGTACTCTTCTGGTTACCGAAACTTGAAGATAGACTGGGATACAACGCCCCACCCTTCTTTTCTTCACTCGCTTGGGATCCCTCATCGGCTCTAGACTTTTCCAGTGTTTGCCGGAGGTGCTGGTTTTCTTCTTCCAGTCTGCTTATCACACGCTTTAAGCTTGCAATGAAGCATTTCTTTCGATCTCGAGTCATCTTAGCGTGCATTCTATTGCGCTCTCGTCTGATGCATAAGTTGTGACCAAAGTACCATGAATAGGTTGAGATACAGTATAAAGTAAAAAAAAACATTCTCATACAGATCATACTCGATTGACCTACCTCAGTGTCTCCAACTCTGTTTTAGTAAGTTGCTGCCGCTTCCCTTTCTCGTCAAAGTACACACCTGTTTTCCAATTGATCTGAGTCTTTCCTTCATTACTCGGTCCACCAACTAAAGTAATCTGACCTTTGATACTCAACTCCATAGGCGGTGGCGACGGATCCTCTCCATCCAACGACAAGAAGCGTTTTCTCTTGCCACCAGTTAGACAAGCCCCAAAGTTTGAGGGAGAAGACGAGGATACCCTTGTGAGATCCCCCTCTTTCTCCTCCGTCCCGGTATCTGCAGAGGATCCCGCAGACAGACCTAACAGAATCGAGGCAACGCTGCACTCTTGGATACTTTGTTTGAGACGCCTACCTTCCTCCTCGAGTTCATTCACACGAGTTTTCAGTGCCTGGAGCTGTTGCTTTTTACGAACTCGAGTTTTGCGAGCATGCTCTTTGTTCCTTTCACGGTTGCGATTCCGGCGCTCGTCTTCCTCCTCGTGATCGGAGCCGAAACTACCATCGCTAAGAGAAAGCTTGATATTACTCATCTATCCCAATTCCTATTTCCTTCTTGCCTCAAAATGGTACTATGGAATCGCGATCAACATGGCTACTATGGCTATGGTAAAGTTAAAGTCAATTGTTGTCATTGCCGCATTTGCTTGCTATCTGCTATCTCTTGCTAATTTGCCTTCTATTTTTTGCAGGGCACATACATGCCTGCAAATGCCAACCAGCTGCTTTAGCTTTGTGCAGGCGGCGGCTTCGTGCGTACTTTTGCAAAAGGAGAAGAATCTTTTGCATTGGGAACTCCAATCAACGCTGGAATTAGTATTATCCTGAAAGTTTGGTCTTGAAGTCGTCGGATCGTCCGAGGGATCGTCACGAAAAGACAGCTTGAGATACCGAGGAAAGCGACGTGTTCTTTACACAAATCTTTCCAAAGGGCAAAACAAAAGCCTAGAGCCCTTGGGGACTTTCTAACCTGCCCCTGCCCCCCGCAAGCATTACGTACAAATAATTACAACCAAACAACAACATACAACGCCAAGAAACAAGGCATAACGTGACCATGGCGGCCAAGCCATCATAGCAGGCCATCGTGAACAACGCCACCAAGAGTACACCATAGGGAACGGTCTATTGATCCTCTGGCTAAAGCATCTTGCAAGAAGAGCAGCATTGATAGGTATCCAACGCAGCAATGTCATCCGCTTTCTGCCTATCCACACTCCTGCGCACAGGCCGACGCGGCCTCCCATCACTGCCGGGGCAAAATCAACAATTGCGTCATAAACACCGAGTCCGCGTCATCGTCACGAGAGACCTCCCCGAAGGCCATATGCGCGGTGTCTACGCGGGGGAAGTGCACGAAGTCGCCGCTGGCTACGCCCGCAACTACCTCGTTCCCAAGAAAATGGCCGTCTACGCCACGCCACGTAACTTCGAACGCTGTGGTTTGGTTGACCCCGCCCTCGTCGCGAAGGAGGAGGCAGCGCATCAAAGGATGATGGGAGACGATGAGGACACCGAGGAACTGAAGGCAGCTGATATTCTGACGAGGTATTTGAGGGATAAGTCTGTTCGGATGATAAGGAACACGGATCCGAACCAGCCCATCATGTGTCATCCCGGACATGTCACGGCAAAAAACTTGCGTGACAAGCTGTCCAAGCAGCTAAAGATTGATTTGGAAGATCATGAAACAATCCATATCCGCAATGAACCTGTGGTGGGGTTGTATGAAAAGGATGATGCGGAATTGATGGAATTACTTGCTGAGATGGATGAAGAGGAAGCTCCCGTGAAGAAAGAGGCTGGTGACGAGGACATAGAGGCCGCGGAGGAGGGGGGAGCAGCAGAAGAGGCTGCAGCTGCGGACAAAGTTGATGTGGGTGTGAAGGAATGCGAGGAAAAAGTCAAACAACTTGGCGACTACGTTGCAAAGATCACTCTTGAAGGTGGCTATGTTGTCCCACTCAAGTTTACAATCGGTAGGAGGTGATTAATCATGACAGAAGGGGACACCTAACATGTGAATATTCCTGAATGATACAATAAAAGGTTCTTTGACGTTGACAAACTAAGATTTGGTGTTGTGGGGAAGCACAGAAGCACTGCTACTCTAAATGTAACTCTCTAGAGCAACCTACATTGTGTTTCGCACTACATTCAAATGTGCTTCACTCCCTTTGAAAAGTGTGCTGAGCACAAAGGCGCTGCTCAAAAGTATCTCTATTTCCCTATCACCCCAATCATCTGTAGGCATATTCTGTGTGATATTGGGGTAGAGTGTTAGAAGCTGAGAGACACAGCGTGAAATGCAAAATCAATGCCTGCCATATCAGGAAGCTGAAACTCACCTGCATGAATTGGAACAATTCATCAAACCCCATCTGTTGTAACTCATGGCTAAAATGAACCAAAAATGAAGCGCAGACGTACACGTGAAAATCCTCGAACCCCCCATCCCCTTCGCTCAAATAGGTATCCCACAGCCTCAATACACTAGACAATCGAAATTCTCTCAATAGCAAACAGTTCATCCACTTAAAAGCAAACTGCATAAATTCAATGCCAGTATCCCGTAGATGAGTGGCAAGGTCGGCATCAATACGTCGAACAAGCTCCTCGAGTCTCATCACCATCCGTTGCATCCCTGGCTGATCGGACGTGTAGTGATCTTGTATCCCTGACAGAAGGTTGGTTAGGCTCCAGTATGTGTCTGCCTCTACCTCCTCGAGCATTTGGTCTGTTACATCCGCCATGCTCTCGCCATCCAAGCAATCCTTTCCATCAAAGTAACCGCTCAAGAACACAGCAATCAGGGGTGTGGCCAGGTCATTTATCCCCTGCACATAACTGCTCGCTGGATGTCGCATCGCCCAAATGTAGAGCAATCGGCTCAAACATCTCCTGACTCTATCATTATGAAAAAGTGGTACCTCAGGCGCTGTTCTCGGTACATCTACCAATACCTGCCGCAAAGTCTCCTGCTCTGAATTTGTACGCGAATCATCAGGTATATCGTAGTGCTGCTTGATCGCATCCTTATATTCCCTCCGTCGGCGCTGAAGTGTTGTTGTGTGACGGGAGGCATTTGCAGGGAGGTAACCCAACAAGATCTTCCAAACCACAGGACGATGATGAGGGGGGATGCCGTTCCAAGCTAGTTTGCGCAGATCACGGATGGGTATTATATCAGAGGAGAGCATAGTCTCGAATTGCAATTCTCTGTAGGACTTTTTTGGAGGGTCATCTTTGTTGGATGGATTTGCATTTTCTGGATTTGAAGGGTTTGACAGAAGCACCTTTCCAGCAATAATTGGGCTGGTTGTGGGAATTGTTGCTTTGGCCAAAGGAAGGGAGTTATTGGTACTATCACTATCACCCCCCTCATTACTTTCCTGAGGCAGAGGTGGGAAGGCAACTGCTCTAAGATGTTTTTTGCTAGTGCTGCCAATACTAGAGCTTCCGGGCTTTGCTAGAGGTGCACCATTATTGCCACTGTTATTGGCATCTGCATCATCAGATGCATTGCCTAAATTAGGTTGGCGTAGGTGAGATTCACTTTTCGATCTGCCCCAATCATCAATCTTCGCCTCGTTGGTGATATCTTCAACACTGCCACTTCTTACGTAGGGATCGTCATCAGAAGGCAGGACCGGTGACCGCGGAGCAGTTGATGGAGAGTCTAGAATATTTTCTGGCTCGCCATAGGGATTGCGAAACGTTCGCCGTAAGAATCCAGGAAGGCCCCGAGGTTGCTGTTGTGAAGACGACATGGTTGATCTACTAACCAGAGTCTGTTGACCTTCGTGATAGTGGGACAACGATGACACGGCTGCAGGGGAGATAACCGCACCGCCCTGCTGTAAAATAAGTAACCGATCTTGACTTGTGCTCCTCCCCCAAAAATAAAGATCAAGAGATTGGTACCAATGATACAATCCAAACCAATCAAGAGCCAACGCAACCACTGCCGTTGCTTCAAGGATGCCGTTATGCTGTTGTCGTCGCAATAGTAGCTGCCTATTCGTCGATTACATGCGGTTGCGGGGGCCGCCTATCATGGGGATGGGGAATAGTAGTTGGCCGTTGCATGCCCCATCGTCAGTTTCTGATTTCCTCAAGGTTGCCCCGTTGCGGGGTCGGTAAACAGGTTTTTACATATTCAATGGGTACAAATTTACGGGAAGCGATGGGGGTCTTCACTCAATGATTCACTTTATAAGATTTGTACTGAGTGTTCATAGAATGGATGGGCACATCTTAATATTCCCAGGGAACTTTGGGGACCCTTTAGGGTCCGTAATATGCCCGCTACCCCTAATCCGCCGCCACCCATTATTTCCGCCCCCACCGCCACCGGTACCGCCACCGCCGCAGCAACGCCCAAGCCCAATCAAGCACACCATCCAAGCCCAATCAAACCTCGACCACCCTCTCTCTCTAGAGAGTTCAGCACCAGCAAAAGATTTCCCACATTGCAGAAGTTTATAGTCCGTTGGAGTGACCCCATCCAGACGTTTACAATGGCAAAAGGTCAGAACAGCAACCATCACAAAAGTTCATCCACAACTGCAATGTCGAAGTCGAACAATAACAACAATAATACCACACCTGCTGTGAAATCAGAATCAGTCATAAGTAGTGTTGTCCAAGCTATACTACGCAAAAAGAAAACATGGGAATCATCTGCGCTGAGAGTTGCCAAGCTGAAGCAGGAAGAACAAATGGAACAAGTGAATGATAATGACGATGCCAAGAAGCAAGAACAAGAAGAGAAGAAGGCAAGGGAAGCAGCAGTGGCGAAGGCCAACGAAGTGAGGAATGAACTAAACAAACTTCTTATGCAGCAGGCTGAAATAGAAAAGAGCGTGCAGTACAAGTGGAAGGAGAAAATTGATGAATATGAAAAATCTTCATATGAGGCTGAGAAAAAAGAAATGGATGCACTTAAGCAGGAACACGATCGTGAAATGAAACAACTTGTAGAGAAGGTGAGGCTTGAAAATGAAATGGATAAGGAAAAGTTGGGAAGGGCGATTGGGGCAAAGCGAAAGGGGGAAGAGGGGGAAATAGAGGGGGAGTCAAGCAAAAAGCGACTCAAGGTCAATGAAAAGGGGGAAAGCAGCCAGGGTGATGTACAAAAGGGGAAAGATTTGCAGAGCGTGAAGAAAGAAAAGGAGTTGGAGGTATGTAACTTGGTCTTCCAATTTACATTAGTTTTGTTGCCAAAATATCATTTTATATTTTATCATGCATCTAACCTGCACTTTACCATTTTTGAAATCAGAAAATAGTAGAAGATATGAGCTATCTGAACAAAACCAAAAGTCAAATGATATGGCTATTGAAGCAGGTCATTACAGCAGAGAAGAAGCTAAAAAGCTAGTGAACCATGCAGTGACGGATCTGGCGCTCTTATGCCATGAAGTAGGGTGTAAAACATCATGTTCTACAGAATGATTCCTACTTGGGAGTTTTGTGAGATATTCTTTTCGATTATACATATTAGATTCCCTTTGTATCTTGATCAATGAAGAGGTGGCTCAGTCTATTGAGGTTGGGTGAGAAACATGGCATGAAAAATTGAGGGGCCCTCATCTCAACAACAGCCTCATTCCTTCACCAATATCTCAACTGGTTCCAATCATGATTCCAATGTTCTGATGCTATATTCACAGACAATGGATAAGTCAATATTATTTACTCATGTCTGATGCCAAGATGGGTGAGCAGCACACTGCTTGAATGTATTCCGCCATATTTGACATAATGTGCAGATACCCCTCAAATTTTGACATAACATAGACCTTGAGAGTTAACACATATATTACAAAAAAGACATCCCTGACAGACAATTTTCGACATGAGCCCTCTTTACTGGATTATGTTCTGAACCTCCCAATCAGATTGTAAAGTTTGAGCTGAGTAGGAGATAAATTACATTTATGAATAATGCATGTGTATGGACGGGGGTAATACACCGCCATTGGCCCACTCAACCTCCAAGAAACAGATGCAATGGCTAAGCTGAAACAGAGCTACCAAATGGGGTGGAGGCTGCGGAGTATAATGATAATCCAAAATGGTATATGGTAGACACATACAAGCTTACAATGACCATTTTATGTATTGCCTCATGAATCCGGAGCTTACATCTTTTTCAGCTATAGACTATACCGACTTACAATGAGGTTGATACTCAGTCATGAAAACATCCAACACTTTTTTATTCCGCTCTTCAGTTCAACCCTGCCATCAGTAATAAGAAGCTGTTCACTTCTCAAATCACAGCAGCTGGTGTATGTGTTGAGAAGGATTGAGGTGACAGCAGTGCCAAACAATCCTCTTGCTTCTCTGCCGGTTGATATATCTAGTTATGGGGAAGTGCAGCATGATGACATTATCATGGGATCATTTTTTTGCATTTTTAGACATGTACACTTTATGAAATTGCATCCCCAGGTCTGACCCTTTTCCTGTAGAACTTGCTTTACAGGGGGTTGAAAGTAATCATATGTAGACAGTTGGAAGGCTGATCTCCCTCTGAAAAAACACTTGGAACTTGGAACTAAAATTGTTTGTGTTATTCTATAATTCTATGTTTGCAGTCCAAAGTCACATGGAGGAATAAGTTTTTGCGGTGCCCAGCTAAGTCCCATGGTATTAGTTACATTAATTTTTGCCTCACTCACAAGAATCAATATAAAAAACAAGATGAAGACAATACCTTTCAGAAGTTCATCTGTCATCAAAGAATCTGAGCTAGGCACTGTATGTAGACTTCTGGTATGTCAAGAGTTGAGCCCTTTTGAGCCAAAGCTAGAAAAATTGAAATCAAGGCAAATTTGCAGTTTGAAACCTTCATTTTCAAGTTGCAATGTAAGATTGTTCTAGGTTATGTAAACTGTTTGCAAGCAACTAGCACCAGAAGATTTTTCTGGTCATGTCCATGATGAATTGGAGGAAATGAAGGTTCAGATTTTTGTGAACTAATCCCAGCAGGGCCGTCACAATCCTAAGTGCACCAGGGAATTCAAAAATACGACACTTGTGACCAACGCACATATCACAAAGAAACGCTAGCTACCTACCTAGGTAAAATCGGTCCATTTGCGACGATCGAACAAGGTCTAAACGCTCTCCTCTAGCGCGTCCGAAACCCCTTCCTAAAGTAAAGTGAAGACATTCCCCTAATCTATAGAAGGTGACGATTTGGGGAATGTTTCGTTATTGGCTGGTGGGTGCAAAGAGAGCCGATCGTTCCAAAGCTTAATTGATCGTCCGCCAAAATCCAAAATTAAGGTAGCTATATTTTTGGCTTCACGACCACAAACACAAACACAACACAAAGCAAGCGCACGCGAGCGAGAGAACACAACAACACAACTAACAACAAGAACACCGCAAATTACCGACCAAGACTACCATGGCGTCCGAAATGCTCCCCCTCAGGGGGGTCATGGGGCAATCCGTGGCTTATTGGAAAGCGCGCAAAGTCAGTAGAAATAATCGGAAACGGGAAGGTGGGGGTGAAATGGTAAGGTTGTCCTTACTGCCATCAATTATGGCACATCGACTGGCGTCGAAAAAATGATCGTTTATAATTGACTTAGATAATAGCATTCATAAACCTAAAATTAATTAAAACAAAGACACAGTATTGTTGTAAAGTGTATTATTAACCATTCTATGCAATGTCGGCTTCTGCCGTCAACATTAAATACCATCGCGGCCGCCGACAACGGCCACCATGGTGGGGGGGTTTGTTTTCGCCATGGTTGATGCTTTCCAAGGCCATGGTTGATGCTTTCCAAGACCATGGTGAAAAAAACCACACCGCACAACACGATACTAATTCCTTCTTCAAAAATGATCAGATCGATTTCTCTGTTGTGCACGGTGTGTTCACGACGGCGTGGCGCAAAATAAGTGAAATTAATTTTGAGATCAGATCGTTACTATTAATTCCTACGTATATTGTGGGGGCGGGCAAGAAGTGTCGATCACAAGTACGTGTGTCGCATGGTGGTGCAGTCAGAATTGTGACGGCCCGCATTGAATCTAATACATACTTCTTGTCTAAGGGGTAGATAGTTTTTCGGCCGGGCACCAACAATGCCATAAAACAACCTCTTCATTTTTTGTAAAAAAAGGGTCTGAGAGCTCTCTCTTACTGAGGCGTCTCTCTTTACAAGGAAAAAGTTCCCTGTCTCCAACAATTTGTGGCATGTGATAAAAAGCTGGATGATCTTTACTTCAGCTTCATCGCCCACTTCCGGCATACCTAACCAAGTTGGGATTTATCCTTCCAATAAAACCACAATTCCTGAGCTCCAGAACTGCTATATAACCTGGCATGACCAAGTTGTTGGGATTTTGATCCTTCCAATGCATCATTTCTGCTCCTTCCTGACCATTGTATTT
>JALLOX010000413.1:0-11700 GCA_036939695.1 Thalassiosira ordinaria | reverse complement strand
CATATTCTGTCCGACGTCTGCCAGTGTTCCGCGCGCATAGCGAAAAGATGACGTATGCACATCGAATAAAATATGTCACGAAGGGTTTTGGCGGTCTGCCAAGAGATGCCTATTTTACTCGTATTCTGACGAGGACAGATGATTTGATCGAAATACACAAATACAAATACAACTCCTGCACAGTCTTGAAGGAGCGAGTCTAAGATATCCACTCAATATCATGAGAGGGCCATGGCACTAGGCCCTGATCTCACTTTTTCATGAAGATCTACAATGACAATGCCTTCTTAGTTATTAGTGCAACCAAATATATATAGTCTAAAACAAAGCTATACTGCTTCCTATTGACACCAGGCTCATATTTGAGATTTGCTTCAACAATGCCGTTCTGTTTTTTCTTTTCTTTCTCTACCAGAAGCTCAAAGGCTTGATGCTTATCATCACTGCCTGTAATTAGATCCTGTTATGACATCCATCATTACTTAATATTTTTATCTCATTTTTAATAATGGGCCCAGCGTCCTCTCTTTCCACATCCTGTCTATACCGACTCCACAGTTGGGTCCTCATTATGTGCCCATGTCAGTGCTCCCAGTTTAGCTTGGTATTATATGTCCATAGATGTTCCCACATTATGAGAATGTGTACCCTCCATATTGTCCCGGTACCCTCTGTTTGTTTTTGTTAATCATGGTCATGGTCATGCAATTTGCAAAATGATGATCATCGCCAATATGTTTGGTGAAACAAGGTAAAATATGGTCAACATTACACATTCTCGGACTGTGAATGAGTTTGTAAAGACCCAAGGAGGGATATTGTACCATGATAGTAAGAAGAGGGACTGCACATTCACAAGCTATGATGAGAACATATACTCTGATCAGGCTTATAGTTGGTAGATTAAAAAGTATGGCAGAGGAGAGTGACCCAACCGACTACCGCACCTCCTGGCACTACATCTATACCCTGCCAACCTATTGATGATAATCAAATAGCTCTTGTGTAATCTTTTAAAGTGGTAGTCCTGAGGATATCAAGTTAGATCTTTTTGACGCTGATGCTGCAAAGTTTGGAGCCTGTTTTCCTGATTTGAGCGACAAATGCACAAATGAAATATACTACTCAACTTGGTTGGGAAAGCTTCCGTTGTGGACTATAAATTGTGGCAAAATAGGGCATGATCTCTTGGAATGATTATTGCTGTGTGATGCGTGAATGGGATTTTTGCCAATGGGATGGTCAATTGTTGTCCGGCGCAAAAACTTTAAATAGTAGCGATGAATTAGTTAGTTAGTTAGTTAGTTGTTGTCAATTGTATGGAGTGCGTGAGACGACCGTCAACAACCGTGATCTAACCGTGAATTAAACGTGAAATCAATTGTTCACCAGAAATCTCTATCCGTTTAAGCCTAAGGAAATTATATATTTATACTTTTGGCATTTTCAGGAGAAAATATTAAGCTAGAGTACTGGTGAGCACTGTTCAACAAACTACGTTCATTTTTTTTGAGTAATTTTATCATGAATTTTATATTTTCATTTTATATTATATTTTTCCTTAGGCCTATCCTTCTCTAACAACAATAACAAGATAACATATCTGCTCGAAGCAAGCACTCGAAGCACGAAGCAAGCTCGAAGGAAAAGCACAAAGCACCAGTGGCAGTGGCGACATCGAATAGATCGTTATCATGGCCGATACCACCTCTCCATCTGGCACGGTAAAGTGCGCCCCGAGCAAGAACCTCAACGTTGGGTTCCCTCATTTTGCCACGGCGAAAGAAATGTACGCCCATCTGTAAGTCTTGGTCACCCAAGAACCAGCAGGGATGGAATATGTTTCCCTAGTATTTCTTTTCGCACTTACTCATATTGATTTATGCTTTTTTCGCAACGCGTTGCAATCGATCTAATCTTCAGCCGTGAAATCACCAAGCCCGGCGGAGAGTATGTAGTGCGGAACTTTGTAGGCGTAATTGAGGATATTTCTCCTGAATCTTCGCTTGTTGAGACGGAGCTCTTTCCCCGTGGAGCACTTGAATATTATACCAAAAAGAACATGGGATGGGATTACACTTTAGAGGAGAAGAATAAGTGGCAGCTCAACGAGCGCGGTGGAGAGCAAGGCGATTACAGAGAGGGAATGCAGAAAAAGATTACCAATGTCATTGATTGTCTCAAGACAGAACCGCTCTCCAAGAGAGCTGTAATTCCCATTCCTTTCAATAGCGAAGGGAGTGAGGCGGTTGATTGGAAAGATCAGGGGCAGAACAAGTGTTGCCGAGAGCTTCATTTTTATCTTGAGGATGGCAAACTCAAGTGCACGGGCATTGTTCGGATGCAGGTAATTGGACTTGTGACCATTGACCATTTGTCTTTAAACTCATCTTATATTACTGTAAACTCACATATCTTCGTTTCTGCTCCCTTTTTCGCAGAATGCTAATATATATGTCAAGAATATCCATTTCTTTGCAACACTCATTGATCATGTTGCAAAAGAGCTGGGTGTTGAGGTTGGAGAATATACAGTGAGTGATATTCATATCTAACTGTCAACAAAAACAATGTTCATGTTCATGCAGGTTCATGCTCATTTTACAGGTAATATCTATTTAACCTGTTTTTCTTTTGCATTCCTAACTATGACCCAAATTATCATCAGCATTGGATTACCAATCTTTGCCATGATCGCACTGCCACTAGCTGCTGAGTATCTTTTAGATAGATACTCATGCATCACGACCCTTGTCTGGCAACAAGAACATGGTCCAATTTCTAGATCCGCCTCAACCTGAGTTTGACACTGGTTTGACAACATATGATTTCAATCTGTTTTCAGCATCAGGAATAGAATTCAGAAATATTTGTTTTCAAATGTACATATGTATTGATGAGATGTTTGGAAATGCGAGTGTTTGACTAAGCAGTGCAGTGCATGAGCAGGTACGAGCTATCGTCAACGGATGTTTTGTTGGAATTAAGACATTCATGACACTTTCTTTGCCATTGTTGATGGCTATCCGTGCTAACAGATCAATATAAGCCTTTCCTGACACAAAACACTGAATATCAATTTGCTCTTGGGTTAAAGGCATATTCAATTTATCTAATTGATTAACTTAACAAGTAATCCTGAGTCAAGGCATTTCACATAGGTAGACAACATTATCACAATCGAGGATTGTCTCCAAGTCTGTCTGTGTAAGAATTTCAATTATTACCTACGAGCTCAAGACAAATATTGGCTCTCCAAGGTATTGAATACATGGCCCATTTTTTATGATATACACATCTAGGCATTACTTACTCTGCCACTATGTAAACCTTACAAACAATATTGGATGGTTACAACACTGCATGGCAACACCGCAACATATAAATTTCACCGCTCTACAGATAATGATATGATAGTTCTTGCCTTCACAATCCTTCTCCCATGGACTCATAGACGGTGGTCAATTCAGTTTGAGAAAATGCGTCTTCCTCGAGGATGTCGTCATACCTCGTAGTTACCCTATTAATCAGAGATGTCAGCGAGGAACAAATATTGAGCATGCCTGCTGGAGTGATACCTCCGCTAAAGGTAAAGTCAATGTATGTTGTCAAAATGAACTGCGGCAAGTCCTCCAATACTATCCCAGCCATGGCGAGTCGTGGCACAGTGCAATTGCAGCACAGACTATTCTTTCCACACCTTCTTCCAAGAGAAGTTGCTATGGTCCATGCTGATAATGTGGTGCTCAAGATGCAAAATAGGAACACCACCCTAATTATCGTTTCGTAGTCGAAATCTCTGCCCAGGAGATATATGTCCGCATTGCCATCACCGTCGTAATCCCGGTGAAAGATGGCGTACAAATATGCCCAGTCTCCCACCATGTCGAAAAGAGCTGCGAATCCATCCCTCACTACGACCCTCCAGTCAGCCGTGGACGCCTTATTCAGCCTACTACTCTTGGAGGACCGGCCAGATGCGCGGCTGAGCCCTGAGGCATTGCTGCGGTAGGTTGATTTCGTGGCAACAGATGCAGCGTCACTCATTGTTCTTGTATTTGATATTGCTGATGTGCACAATTGAATGTTTGGAGGGGGTCTTTCTAGAGAGAGTATGTATGCGTTCAGAATTGAAATTGAACACCAAACAGTGACAGTGGCCGTGAAACGAAAGAGATGACAGCTTTTTAGTTTTGTTCACCCAAGCAAGTTCACCATTTTATTTCATCTTTGCCATTTTCTTTGGCAGCGCATCTTGGATGGCAGCATTGGCGGGCGTTGGGCGGCGGGGTTGGTGATGTCTCGAGTCTTGAGCGTTGAGTCTCCATTGGTAAGAATTCCTACGTGGGACGCCCTGCTATCTCGACCCCGCCCACATACTACCGACCTACATCGCGCGCAAATCTAAATGAGTATGCAACAGCTAAATATTCTTGACTCAAGCTTCAGTGAAGAGCTGTGTAAGAGAGAAAGGGAGATTACATGCTCTCACTTTTTACTAGGTAAAGGCAATGAGTATTCTCGGAGCCTTGGTTCAGGCCCAGATCAGAGGAAGTATCTATGTATTTCCTGTCTTGATATCTCATATTGCCACACATAACATCTTCCACTTAAAAAATATAATATCATGCTGCATGCCCCATTTATGGTATGATCCAACTCTGAGATCTGAGATGCGTCCACACTCTGATTTTTCTTGAGATGCAGCTATGTGGTTAACAAGAAGCAAGTAAAGGCACTCAAATTGCCTTTCTCGTTGTGTAAAAATGAGGAGTTCCTTCAACTGGATGAGGAAGCTGTGTTGTGTATGAACAAATCAGATGGTCTCAGAGGAGATGACAGATATCAAATATTGGGGATTGTACAATCTCTAATCTCTCTATATCACATTCTGGGATCACTTGAAAGGTTCTATTGGGTTATATATGAAAATGGTACACATTGGGGGGAAAGTTACCCTGACTTGTTTATTTCCGGCCAAGACTTTTATTAAAGAACACCCATGCTGTCACTCCCAACCTAAGACTTCCCTCTTTTGAGCATTTTTTGAAGGAGGTCGGATTGAAACAAGGCAAAGAGAAACAAAACTAACTTGAGTCTTTCATTCTCTACACAAGTTTAAGATCCTTCCATAAATGTCTGTTGCATCTGATTTGCAAGTTTCTAAGCTATCAAGCGCGATGTGTTTGCCAGGAAAAAAAATGTGATATTGAATTGAGAACTCAGTAGATCTCATTAAAACGATGTTCCACTGAGTCCCCTGAGCACATTGCTTGGAAAAGGAAAAGATGCAAAACATGTGAGAACTACCGAGAACTTGATAGATTTCTTTATCTTTAAGAGATAGTTCCACTGAGTCTACTTGAGACATTACCTGGAAAACTCTTTGATTGGCACAATGGGTGGGGGGCAAACCACACTACAGCGGTGACAAAAACATTGATGTCAAAAGAGTGAGTAGTTCAATACTCAAACATGGAACAAAAGATTAAGAGATAAACTGACCATTGGGTGAGCTGGGAGGAGATACAACCAGTACCCATGTACAAAAAGGGTAATAATATTACCTACAATCTCAATCCTTCGACCTTGATTACAATTTGCCCGCAACCGATTTGAGAGTACATGTGAGACTGACTTGTAGCTGCAGCTGGCTTCAAACGCAATAATTGTTGATACTCTACCCAAATAATACATTGCTTGACATTTGGAGCTGAGTCCATAGCAGTCTCTAGAATATGATATCATCACCAGGGCAAATCTTCACCAAAAACCTTTGACTTGAACTTCTGAACTTTGGACCTGTTAACTGGGCAGGTAGATATGCGCAACAAAAACCAACTACGTTGGGGCAGGTAGATATGCGTATCAAAAACCAACTAAGTCGGATACCTAAACCCAAGCAGCACATTGAAGCTCATTGAAAGTGAATTAATTGTGCGTTGAGTTGACCTTGCCCCAATACCACGTCCCCTTCTGCTGGTTGTTGTTGGTACCTACATCCAAGCAGCCACCACTGTAAGACATGAAATCATTGGTGAGAGCTGGCTGGACAGTCTCGAAGAGCCAGCTCAAGCGAGACCATAGGTGTAGGATAGATGCATGACTAACTACCATAGGGTGCATCAAATGTGCTTCTTTGGTATTATTTGGGTCCATAGTTACACTAGCCACAGTTCGGGAAACAAATAATTTGGTTGCTACTCTTCAACATTTGTTATCATTAGTTAGCAACAATTGACAGGACACATATAGAGACAGCTTCTTTTTTTCACCCATTGGCGTTCCTCATGGTTTCCAAACTCCTACAACTTCAAAACCAAACCTCAACATCCGCAAAGCTTGGATACAATGAAAAATATATTTATTCTATGAACACCTGTTTCATCGGATAGCCACAATATAAGTAAGACGATTGTGGCCGTGCACCCTGAATGGTGTTGTTTGACTTGGCTGGTATTGCGGCAGACCCCAACTGACATTGTTTGGTTTCAACCATCCCCAACCAGTAGACTCCCAGCTTAGAGGATGGAACAGCTGCTATCTGAGCCTGCGCATGGCAAAAAGTCCAATGGACCTGACTCATCCACCTCAATTCCCTTCTCTTGCACCAAAAACTGATCCATGGGCTGTCCCTCCCTCTTACGGTACTGTGTCCAGCTCTCATGGCTGACCTCTAGAATTGGCCTGGCTGATCCACTAGCAGCCTTGATCTCGTCAGCAGCCTTGAGCGCCGCCTCCTTACCCTGCGCTGAGGTTCCTGCCAAGTTGGCATACTGGGTGAGCATGGTGGAGATCTCGCCACAGGCCTTCTCGGACTGGATGGACTTGCGTGGGGGATCCCCAGCCTGGAGGATGGCAGGGAGCATGTACGAGACCGCGGCAGCAGAATACTCAGCGCTCTTGACATCAGGAACATACTTGGAGCCACCGTTGACCTCATCATCAGCAGCAAGGACCAAATCGGAGACGACCTGGAGGCAGAGCGCAACGGCAGAGGGTACGGCGAGGACCTTGGTGTTGGATTCCCCCGCATCTCCATCAGCAGAGTTGGCAGCATAACAGAGGTCGCGGTAAGCCTTGGTGGCAGTGTAAAGCTTGAAGACTCCATATGCGTACTGGCCATCCTTGCCCTTCTTCTCAATGATGTTGGTCATGAGCTCAGAGATGGACTTGGCAGCGGTGGATCCTCCCTCGGGGAAGTCCGTCCAAGGTGCACCCAAGAAGGCACATGCCATAATGGCTTTGAGGCCCTGGAGGTCTCCCTCTGCCATGATGGGCCGGACGACATCAATGGCGCCAGCCTCGATGAGTGCCTGTCGTGACACGGGCCACTGGGCAAGGTTGAGGATCACAAAGAGCGAAAAGTCCTCAAGGGAGTTGGAAGTCCACCTTCCCGGAGGAGCCGTGGTGTTGCGAATATTGCCCACGACACACTTGGGAATATCCGTCTTACCAAAGAGGGCGGCATTCTCCTCGCTCTTGGCCAAGTTCTTGATGAGACCGCACGCCCAACGCACTCCCTCCGACTTTCCAGATCCCGACTTGGGAACGGCGGGGGCATTTTTGAGGAGCTTCTCCAAAATGCGAATGAGCGACTCCGGATTCTCAAGCGGGGGGATGGGATCAGACGCTCCCTCTGGTGTGGGAGAATGCTGAAGCATGGTGGTAATGCTCGCCTCCAAAAAGGAAAGGTTCATGAGGCAGATGCAGCAGAGGTAGGACTCCTGCTTGTCCTCGGCAATGACCTTGCACAGTCCCCCAATCACAGCGCCGCTGGAGGGTCCGAGAGCCATGACGCGCTTGTTCTCGGTGGGAATGGAAAGGTTGTTCAATGCCAAACATGCCAAATGCCGTCCATCGCCGCTCTCCTGCGTCAAACACTGAGCGAGGGGGGTGAGCACGTCGTACTTGCCGGAGCAGACCATGGGGACACGGTTCTGCTTGTGTCCCACGTCGCAGAGCTCGTAGATTCGCTTCGTCGCGGCCGCGCTCTTCTCTCCCTTCTCGGTGGTCATGGTCTCAAGGAGGTCGGGAATGTCGTCCATCTGAGGAGGTCGGGAGGGGATGGCGGGTGCCTTGGACGTCTCGGGCTCGCGGGCATCGTCGGAGGGAGCGGCGGCATCGTCAGCGGGGGCGGGGGCCGCGGCGGATTCGGCAGCAGCGGACTTGGAGGTGGCCGAGTCCACGACGTTTTTGGATGACTTCTTTTTGCGGAAGGATACCATTGTGAATTGTAGTCTATTGTTCTTCTATTGACGGTATTCGTCCAAGCAATGCTTCAATAGATGATTGGAGGAGGCAGGAGGTCAATGACAACACCGACAAAAGCTGATTATTTGTTGAGGGTTGGGGGTGTTCTCTCTGCTTGAAAGCAATGAGTTCACGCAGAAATTCTGTTCTGATTGAGTTTATGATCACGTCAAATGCTTGCTTTGCGCTAACTTTGCTTCTTACTTGGTGGCTGTTCAGTCTTGCTACACATCGCCATTTTTCATTGTTGGATGGAGTTTTCGGCCATGGCCGTGAACGTGAACGTGTTGAGCGAGTCGGCCGGGTAACAGTCATGCGTTGAACTGTTATCTCGGTAGAAGTATTAATTCCTACGCGGATATATCTTTTGAACGAATGCTCTCGATACGGAGAATTTCTCCTGCCTCCATTCCTCCTCCGATCGACCCGTTGATCGGAACTCCCGGAACCAGAATCTTTCTATCTAGGAGATCTCTAAGGAATCAGTATTATCTACGTGATGTGAACGTGTCTCCGGTCCTATTTCTGTAAATAAAAAATCCGCCTGATATTGATTCATATCTAGCCGTTGATCGCCATATATCGCTGTTGTATTGATTCCAGAGTTGTTTTTAGCCTATTCTGCCGTATGGTTCATCCTCGTGTGGAAATAAGGCACATGCTTAGTTTTCATTTTTCGGACACCCACCCATCGTAGCGGAAAACTGTTTTTGTCCGTACATTACGATAGATACTGTATCGTATGTAGCACACAATAGCCCTCCGTAAGATACCACCTGCGTATGTATGTACTGTCTGCCCATTGTTGAATCTCTCTTCACAAACCCCTCTGCCTTCCACATTGAATCCGACATCTTCTTCCGATTGGGTCTCACAATCTCTGTCTCTCTAGCAGCTTTGGTGGCTAAGTCATACCCCCGAAGAACTTCACTAACAGAGCTGATCCTCGCTTCATGATAACGGCCTTCCTGGTGCTGGTGTACGCCTAATGATGCTTGGGCCAGCGTCTCGATATTCTGCGCCACATACTTCAGAGATTTTCCCCATGATCCTCTACGATTTCTGTCAGTGCTGTTGCATTGGTGTGAGCTTGTTCTAATACGTCGAGAAGTTGCTTTGCTTTCTTTGCCGGAGATTCGTAGCCGCCTTGACGAGAGTTGTTTCCTTATGCATGGTCATTGTTTTGTTTGGAGCACCAATTTTGGCATCAATGAAGAAATTATGATCAAAATCATTGGCAAAATTGGCAGTTACAATTCAGATGGTGGGGTATGAATATGGGGGCCGTTGGCAACTCGGCGGCCTCGATTCAAACCGGCCACTATTTGAATCACGAGAATATTGCGAGAATGCCATTCTCCAACGATATTATTGATCGAGATACTGATTCACGCTACCACCGGGCCATGGACCAATACCTTCACAGAATCAGACATGGATGATTGCTGCTGATGACAAATGCAGACATGGGACCGGGCGGCCACCAAAGCCAAGCACTGGTATGCTGATTAGCGTGATAATACAAGGCGATTATTTTTTTTGATAAGATATGGATGAAGGCGGCTGCAATAGCTTACGGAAGAGACTAAAGACAATTTTGGGATCTTTGATGTAATGAGATGATGGTGCACGGATGCGTTGGACAGTGGCGGGCAGTTCCATTTTTTGTTCAGTTCCGATTTTATATGCCTGGTAGCAAGCAGGGGCCACCTCCAAAGCTCTTCTCTTTGCCCTCTACCAGGTAACTGATACAATAGGGAGCACAAACTAAAACAACTAACTCCTCAAGAATGAAGATTTCTTGGTCATGCTAAAGCGTAAACTATGCCTTCCCCTATGGCCCGATACTGATCAGTGCATTTGCTTCTACTGTGGATAGAAGATAGACCAATTCGGTGAACGCACTTTATCACAAAAATACCTCTGCGAAACCCCTCTCAGCAACAATATTCGCAATGACCTATGTGAAATCCTCAAACAGATTCGCAAAACTGTCAAGCTCATTAGTCGCGAAAACATGATTGACAAGGAGCACCCAATAGTGGTCACTAAGCTTCCCAAAATCTGCCCCTTCGATCTCTCCATCCTCTTTGATCACACGCTGGGAGAACATGCATTGAGATGTAGCCTCAAGGTGTTAGGCTGTGATGTCACAGAAGTCAAGTCCAACCCAACTTGCTCAACTGCCAAGGAAGCTGCTTGAAAAAAGAATTAAAATTGCATTTGTTGATGGGAGAGGGATAAATTTTGCCGCAAGAATAAGATGTGCAAAGAAACTGGTGTCCCTCTCACTGGAGATGAAATATTTGTGGGGTTCTCAAAGACAACATAGCCATTATCCCCATCTCAGTCAGTCCCCAGGGACACTTGGACATTTTATTTGAACAATTCATGTATGGCAAGGATGAAATCCACCAATCCCCATTCCCCAAAGACAGAATCTAAGCTTCTGCAGCAGATAGAATTGCAAGATCGCCCAAAGTTCCATGAGCAATTCTGGAAAGAGCGTATTGGGCGCAATACCAATACGACACCGTTGGACAACAAAAACCCACTACCTCTTGCAGAGAGCGGGTCCATCCACCTTTCTTCTTGGTATTGTGGTTGGCCCTATTGGAAGGCAGGTCTGTTCTTGGAGAGGCAATCCTTTTAACAGGTACCACCACAGGTAGAGGAAGCAGTGGAAGGGCCTAGATTGGGGCAGCAACCATTTGACGGGACTATCCGTATCCATTTGATATAATTCCCACGTGTGACCCTGGATCTAGATTTATGGTGTAGTTCATACTATCACAACCCATCAGTCAATAGGAGGTACTGACTGGCCATTATAAGCATGAAAACCTCGTAGTGGGCGGCGGACAGATTGAGGTCACATCCGCGGAACAGAAGAGGAGAGAGGAGTGTTGCAATTGTGGAGGTGTGTTGGGTGACAAAACAAGTACGGAGCTTCTTCTACATGTGCAAAACGGATTGTGAGTCCTCTCAAACTGGTTTAAAGATGGAACTGGTTTACTCAATGGTGAGGGACAGACCACATCACCCATTGTTTCAGTAATCTTTTCTTTATGTCATGAGATGGCCATTTTGTGTCAGAACTGATAGTGTTTGATAATGAAGAAATACAAGTGAATTTACTAGATGAGATAAGGATACAGACAGCTTGGTCCCTTTGCATTGACCTGAAGAAGTTGATTGACAGGCACAATGATTACGGTTAATTATGAATATGCTCGTGCTTAATTTTCTTCATAAGGAGGGGGTCCGGTAATGCTTGATTAAGATTCCTAGAGACCCCCTAAAAGGTTCTACTTGGAAAAGCCTAATCAGTCTTCAACGCACTCAGGAAGATTCATTGGCCAGCTGATGGCTTCTAAACTAGATGAGACATCATTTTGAAACAACTTTCAAAGCATTGTCCTTCCAAGATGATGTCTCATTTTTTGA
>JALLOX010000412.1:0-11727 GCA_036939695.1 Thalassiosira ordinaria | reverse complement strand
CTAAAGCTCTAGCTGCTGCGTGTATCTACCATGCAGAGCTAGAGTAAGTTCAGCAGCCTGGTCCAATTCGTCCAATCAACAAGAGGAGGATGATTCTTCGACATTGTCGCCTGTCACCTCTGTGCTTTGGCAGCAGGTCAGCTAAGATGTGCTCTAACAATCAATTCTCTCTGTTGTTGGGGAGATGCCAGAGTATGTTAGATCACCTATTTTCCCATGTTGGATTGAATTTGTTCCAGCATTGGAGTAGCGAAAGCTGATAATACTCATGATGTTTGTCATAGTCACACCGGAGTTGTTGTTGTAGCCGTGCCCCCGCTCTCATCCAGTTGCCTGACACGTACCTCATGAGGAGGATGCCTCAGGGTGCCCCATGGATTCACATACCTGTGCTTTTGGTAAGGAAGGGTAACCTCAATTTTCTCCTCGGTGGCCGGCTCAAAGCTGGGTGCATGGGTGTTATACGGAGATGCATTTTTTATTAGGAAATTTAGATGTGTTTGACATGTCTTCCAGCAAATATGTGCCCAAAGTGATGGATTGCCCCCTTGCTTTTGATGACAACATGAATCGCCAGAGAGAGGGTGGTCTCTGCTGTTTTGTTAAAGGCTATGCGGTTGCGTGGCCATCCTTGTGACAAAAGCGCCTGATCAAGTCCAATGAAATGGAGTCTGCTTGTAAATATGAGGATAAATATTTACTCTGTTACTGTTGCCAACGTGAAATTGGTGTAGGAGAGTTGTACTACTACAGGTATGTAGAAATAGTAGTAACCATATTAGCTGCCTAAAATGGGAGCTCGGATTGCTAGACTTGGGGAAGTCTATAGCTCTGGGGGGCTTAGTTTACACAAGCAGCTGATGCGTAGTTGGCTTCTGCTTTTTGGCACAGAGCCAGTATTGTAGCGGCTGGCACGGCAAGAGATCGGCAAGAGAAGTCGGCAAATCCTGAACACAGCCACAAGCACAACATGATGACGATCTCATTATTTCGTCATCACCTAACGTTAACTACTAAATAATACATCAACATCATGATACAACGCATTTGAGTGACTGTCGGCAACGGGACGGCGGTAGGTACTGCCTAGCACCTTTTTAGGTGTCTAGCAGTGATGACGAAATAATCCAAAATTCAAGACCCCACGGGGGAGGACGGAGGCAGCTCAACTACGAAAGATTGGAGCATCATCGCCATCATTTTTGGCCGCCATATTTGGCCAACAAACATCAGTCCACCCCAAATAACGTGTCCATCATACGTGAATCGCGCGCTACGCCTCTGTTCTAGCAGGAGCGCGCTTGCTAAACTTATGAATCAAAAACTTCCATCAAAATTATCACGAACAGGCAAATTCCTTCGACTTCCATCGTCAGGACTGGGCAACGGCGCCAAAGGAACCCTCTTCCGGCAAAAGATACCACGAAGATGTGATGAGAGGTTGTCCCAGATCCGAGGGTGCAGGAACCGTACAGAAGATTTATCACCGATGTAAGAAAGGTAGCAAACCAGATGCCTTGCAATGGTGCACACTCTCCAAGGGTTGAGAAGGGGGGATTGGTGAAAGGAGGGCTGAGGACCGAATATTTTTGGTGGAAGGGAATCCTGATGGAATAAAAAAGGGCAATAACACAATGAACCAGCAGTGCAGCTCATGCGAGGGTGTGCCAGACTTGGGGAAGTCTATAGCTCTGGGAGCCTTAGTTTACATGAGCAGCTGATGCGTAGTTGGCTTCTGCTTTTTGGCACAGAGCCAGTATTGTAGCGGCTGGCACGGCAAGAGATCGGCAAGAGAAGTCGGCAAATCCTGAACACAGCCACAAGCACAACATGATGACAATCTCATTATTTCGTCATCACCTAACGTTAACTACTAAATAATACATCAATATCATGATACAACGCATTTGAGTGACTGTCGGCAACGGGACGGCAGTAGGTACTGCCTAGCACTGGTCTACCAAAAATCCTCGCTCTTGGTGGAATCGAGGATTCGGTGGCGTGGCAGAGATGGTGGTCACTTCATGCAGGTGGGATGACCTTATCTCCTGTCCTGGCAAGGTATTGCTAGATAAAAATAGAAGCCCTTTTCAATGAAGCCAATGAAAAAATATAATATTATTCTGTAATCTTTCTATCTTCTATTCCGTAGCCATCCAAAGAGAGATGGGATTGATTGTCTGATCAATCCCAGAAAAATGTAGGCCGTCATCAACATATTTTAGCGAGAGCAATGGCAAATACTGTCAATTGCTAACCTAGTCATAAAACCGATAATACATAAAGGTATCCTCTGAAAAGGTACCTAAAATGATATGCACTTAGGTAGCCCACTACATCTCCCCATGGTGGGGGATGGGCCGGATCCCATGGTTCAGGTGTCTTGAATTGTCACTTGTGTGGCATGCACATTCACGCAAAGTAGGATGCGCTAGAATCTCAGCTAACTATGTAGGTTAAATAGAGGACCCTGTGAAAGAGAAGACAACCCTTCCTCCTTCCCCTCCTTCTCCTGCTCCTCCTACTCCAAAGGCATAATAGGAACATAGTCACAGTAGCTGAAGGGCAGGAATATAGTCACAGCAGCTGAAGGGCAGCATCACAAACAACTCCACACAAAAGAATATCATCGTCGTCATCATCATTTGCCAAGAGGCTCATACTCACACTGTTTGTCATCCAATAACTAGATTGGCTGCTGATGCTGATGATTCTTGGTGAAGAAATTGCTGTTGAAAAGATGAGTCCCATCAGCTAATTAAGACATACTTCGGGCTCCATACCTTGTGGTGATAACCTCCACACAAACTATCTGGATTTGTCCTTCATACAGAATTGCATTCACATGTTCTAGATTTATATGCATGAACTGGGTTCCAAGTGGCAACTCTGTGTGCTGTTGTGGCATTGGTGTTTCCCTTAGCAAAGTGTGGCATAGACCTGGGTAAAAATGGCCATCGTAATTTGGCCTCTGTCTGTTTCTATCTATATGAAAATCAAAGTCATATGACTCAATGGTGTTACAAAGCTCAGAAAATTTCAAAGTTGCTCAGCTCTTATTTCTCATCCATACTTCAAAGTTGAAAGTCTCATCCTCTTGGCTTCTTCCGTATCCAAAGGGGAATAGGTACCATAACTTGTATGGTATCTCAATGAATTGTGCCGTATGGATAGGTATCAACCCAAATGAAAAAATGAATTATTAATGACTACTTACATGTAATTGGTACATACATAGCTACTCGTGCGTTGGACCTTACGGTTACATTATGATCAGATGCAGGATGCAATCTACTGCCAATTTTTTTGTGTTCAAAGGTCCCGTCTGAAAGATCCCATTGTATGAATGTCAGTGTATTGTGGTGTAAATGACACTACTGGTGAGGTGTTCTGGTCCCATTGTAAAGTTAGGAGTACAAGATAGTTATCAATCCTGGTTGGGAGTATGACATGGAGTGATCACCACATTGACAAAGTCAGCAGAATAGTGAAGTGTTGATGTCTAAATATTGGTAGCAGAGGGCTTGGTCCATGATTCAATTGATATGAGAGTAATTGCACTGTTGTTATGGTTAGAATGAGAGGATGGATAACATGAATCAAATGTGATGCACGACCGGCCATTATATTTAGGGATCACTTGGCTTCACATATTAGAGCTCTGGCCTGGGCCTGGCTCTGGATGTCAGAGCTAGATATAAACAATATGCAGTGGGTACTGATATGTATATGTACAGCATATCTCTAATGTAGCTTGTACCTGTCTAATATAGCCTGCACTGTGTTGATTAAAACCTTGATGTACTATGTGTCCCAAGATGAGCTTTATTTTCTTGGCAGCTAGCATTGTACCAATTCCCTCTTCCTTAAATGCTTAAGCAAAACTGAAACCAGGTCTTTGATCAGGTTAAGCATATAATCAAGGTGGTTGGTTAATGCATGCTGTGTTATGGATGGCATGAAACAGATTAGCTAAAAGTAAATCAATGTTGATAAAATTGTTTACTGTTGCAATTTTTACAATCATAATCAATTTTGTCAGAGGAAAATCCTGTACTAAAAGAACAGAAAAGAAAGTGCAGGGCAACTGAACACTTCTTCTCAGAACAGAAGAATCCAAAGGCATCCCAAATAATCCAAATATTGGATAAATAGTATGTATCGTAAGGTAGCAATACGGTTGTTTGATACCCAAAAAAATATTTGCAAGCTTTGTTGAGCCAAAAATGAGCTCATTCGAAGTCTGGCATTTTTTGCATTTCAGAGACTGAGCTCTCTCATGCATGGACAAAGAGATGTCAATTATCTTCATTGAATAGCCAGGTTGTAGTTTTCAGTTTAATTCCAATAACAACCATGAAAGCTGTTCAAAAATAACAGAGTGCACCTCATCTTTCAGTTGGTAATACAGAAGCAAAGTGTAATTTGAATCCAAGCCAGAGAACTGTCTCCTAACTTGAAGCAACAGTGGCTTGTAAATGTCCGTCACCCCAGATTGCCACACAAATATTGGATCCTGGGTTGTGGAGGAGAGAAGGTTCATGCTCTATCTTTTCGTGTGCCATTTAAATTGCCGTCTGTGGAAATCTCTGCTCATTTTTAGCTCACAACATTGACCTTTCTGAGCAGCGGTTGCTTTCCTTGAGGGTGGGTTGATTTTTCCATGTTAGCAATGTCACACAATACAAAACATAGCATCAATATGTTGCTTGGTAAGCGCTATTTATTTGGTCATCAAAGAGAGGGGGAAAGTAATGCATCTCTATCAAAACTCCTTTTCTAACAATTTCAATAATGTTAGACTAAGAATCTAATAATTGATTTTCGTAACAATTTCATAACGTTAGACTTGGATTCCAATACTTGAAATACATGCGCCATACCTACTAAACAATTTCAACCAAGCCCAACAAGGGGTAACAAGATTGCAATGGCTCTTTCCACTCTATTTGCGAGGGCATGCGCACCCCAAGCTTCGTAACAGTTCTTTGCATTGAGGAAATGACCCATTGCATCATCATGATTATTTTTGTGAAGACAGTAAGTGGCAAGTTTTTCTTCAGCCAAACCCTCTTCATGAATGAATCTGTGCTCCCTGGCTGCTCTGATGGAAGCAATATAGCAAGCCATGGCCCTTTGATCATCTTCCTCCAGAAAATAGTACTCTGCTTCCAATAGGTAAAGCTTATTTGCAAAGTTCCAATCAGAGCTCTTTACCCATCTTCTCAACGAACTAATGGCGTCAAGCCCAACTCTTGTCCATTTTCCTGCATCCACATTCTGTTTTCTAGCAAAGAAGAGGCCAATCAAACCATCGATGAATGTGCTTATGATTATACTCACAAGACGACCTGCAACCGAAAATAATACGGGAAGAACACTATGTTAGAGTTGGGATTCAATCCTTCTTTGTTCAGCTTTTTCTTGACTTACCGGTGGAACCTGAGGTAAAATTTTGGCAGAGATCAAACATCTTCCCAGCAGTATCCATGTCTCCTGTGAAGAATGCAACATACTTCCTTTTGTTACAGATGAGCCGACAAATAGATATTCCATTGTCATTGAGCGCCTGTGTATAAAAAGAGTCTTCAGTCATTCCTTTTGAATGCGCTGAAAAGGCGTTTTTCTCGACACCCATCAGGTCTAGGACAAGTTGATGCTGAAAGAAAGAAAATATATTAATGAAAGGAAAGATCATTGATAGTATCCATCCTCATCAAACACTTACCAAAGCTATCAATGATACCCAAGAAGTTCGCTGACCACACTGGAAGGTACGCTTAATATATGCTCTATGCGGCAAAGAAAAAGTCAGCATGGAAACTATCTTCACCAAAACAAATTCAACAGAGGTAAAGTCAAGAACTACTTACTCGATATTTTGCGACAGGCTTGCCAAGTTTTCTCCGCAGCCATAGATTGCTGTGTTAGTGTACAGAAATATATTTGAGGCTGCATATTCCATATCTCCTAGTGTTGCTCCAGACTCGTATGCTTCCAGATTTTTGCTCTGACTCGCTAAAAAAGATAATGAGATTTTATAACAATACAATCTAGATTTGAAGAACAACATCACAGAAGGAAGTCAATTCAAAATTAACCAGTTGATGGCACTGACCTTGCCATGGCTCTTTCCCTGTGCAACGTCATACATAAAGATCAAAAGTTATGGTGAGCAAAATCACCTGAAACTTGGAGGAAGCAATTCTTCTGACACTTACAAATGTTGATGAAACCATAGACAATCAAATACAACCGAGGTGTCATCTATAAAAAGAAAAGATTGGAAGGGATCAAACTGATGATGAAAAATGTTCACTATTAGAATTTGGAGCAACTGCGACTCACCTCAAATGCACCAAGTCTTTTCATCATCTCAATGGCAACTCTCCCCATCCGATATCCTCCTTCTACATCACATGACTGCTCACTGACTAGCCATGCTCCTTTCGGAAAGTAAAGAAGATTAAGGTAAGAGGTTAGCTGTAGAAAAGTGAAAACAAGTCCAGGTTTATGTTCATACTGATGTAGCCTACCATAACTTGCGAACGCAAAGGCACTGATATTAGTTATGCCATGCTCTATGGACATTTTCACCATGCGAAATACTAGTATGGGATTTAAGAGAGGTTGGGCAATATAACTCATAGCGAGACTATGGCTGTAGAATTGCATCGCAGCCTGTAACATAACAACAGAGGGTATGATTGAGATCTTGGGACAAACATTCGGTACACACACTCTGTAAGTGCCCGCACTTACCAGCTTTTGGTAGTCTGTCATCTTAGGTAGAGAAAGCAATTGTTCTCTTGTTTTGCCATCCAACAGCATCTTAACCTGGGCGACTTCCTCAACATATACGTCTGTAGTGATATTTGGTGGAATCACTTCTCCAAGCTGGTATAAAATTTCCAGACACTTTGCTATCCCTTCATCTTTTTTCTCCCAAGATGCTAAAGACGAGCAAGATTTGCAAACATGAGCAAGCATCTTTCAATGAGCAGACTCAATACAAATTGCAAAGCTTACCTGCAAGAGATCGAACCAAGTTGTTGTATATATTAAGCTTGTCTTCAAAGGATCGTGCGTTCATCAGAGGCTTCTCAATCAGCTCAAAAAGCTGAGTGAAGTTTCCAATGGCATATAATGCCTCTGAAGCAGCGTCATATAACCTGAGAGTAAGGTTGTAATTTGCTTCCCATGAATCTGGACCAAGAATCGACACCCCTGATAACAAATACTTTGCCGCGGACTGAAATGCAGATGCTGCGAGGGCTTTCTCGCCTGCCTCCAGATTCAATTGCGCGAGCTCCCACTTTTGTTCATCATCATCAATCAGCTTAGATCCTCGATTCATATTATCAACTGTCAAAAAGTTAAGCAACCAGCACAAGAGTTGGTTCTCAGATTTCGTGATGTGGCAAAACATTGATACGACCTTGAACTTACCAACGAAAAATATCATGTGCTTCATTTCGGATGGTGATGTTGAGATGAACAGTCTAGATCCAATCAAGAGATGAAAGGACTCGCGCTTGGGCAGTGGAATCAAGTCATATGCAGCTTGTTCGACAGATAGATATATTGTAGGATGTGTGATGAGAGAACAAATGAAAGACATGCCTCACAAAATGCAAGTATAGTGTGTAGATTTCAATGTCCTTACCTTGTTGGATCTGATCATGACTCCAGATGTATTTCTTGGAACCTGGTGTGTTACGAAGAAAGCCTAGCCCGACACTGGATTCAAGGAAAGATTCGTCAATGTCATCATCCTTTTTGGCTTTTTCAATCACTTCTGCGTCAAAGTTCGGGCCAAGGCAAGCGGCAACCTTTAACCTGGAACATATACAACAAATGAATTAGAGGGCACCATTCTGTTATAAAAATGTGTTCATAAAATGGCTCACCCCATTCGCATTTTTTTTGGCAAATTTTTCATTTGCTGGAAGCGGATGATTCATGAAAATGGTTACATTATTCGTGCAGATGAGTGGCTGCGATTTTTATAAGAGTAAAGCAGTTCATTTGAAAGGCAAGAATTACCTCTGTCGTAAAGGAGATAGGGATTGTTTTGAGGCATTGATCACAATACTTTTGGGAGAAGAGTAAAACGTTTATTCACTTACCGGTCATATGTGAAACAACGTCACCGTGTATCTCTTTGAGCTGAATTTGCTCTAGATTGTACATCCACCGGCGATGGCTCATACTGAACCAGAGGTCACCTTCATCGTTCAACGAGGCCAAAAATCTCAAAATAAAAAGGATGACACCACCGGTCTTATTATGGACAACAGTTGATAATGGCCGGGACAGGCTGGGTGGTAGGCACAGAACCCTTGAAAGCAATTCATTTACCGATTCCTTCTCAATTGGGCCTGAAAAACAAAACAATATACAATGAGTCGTGCCAATGAAGGTGCTAATAGAAGTATGTATGAACCCCACTGCAATGCCGCACTCACCAATTTTTACTGGCACAACACTGGTGCCCTCCTTCTGTATGGCTTCTAACTTCACAAGTAGTGGATGTGAAAGTTTAACTTCGTTATCACGGTAGCATCCCAGGAAAAGCTGGTAAATATTGAAAGACAGGTAGGGATCAATGAAAAAAAAATATGACTGCAGGTACATAATGTTAGATACCAAAGGGCTACTCACGAAGTGGCGAGTATCAGGATCGGACATCATCATTCGAATGATATCAAGCTTTGAATCAAGGTTGAAAATGTTAAATTTGAATATGGGTCAATATATCAACTGAGCCTGTATAAATGAAATTGTTTTGTTGTATCTTACCGTCATTTCATCGGCCCCTGCAAGTAGAAAGAAAAATCAAATATAATTTAGTAACCACAAGGAACTATGGACAAAAGGAAGATGAGATGCTCACTCATATAACTCACATTGCAAGTCATCAAGAAAGAGGATTAATGGTTGAGCTCTGCAGGCAATCGCACCAATTAGCTTGCAGAAGAGAAACTTAAGACGATGGCTTGATCCTATGCCTTTCACATTTGAGCTAGAGGTGATATTTTCAGTGGCAACATCACCTCCATCGGACAGCCATTTGTGCAAGTTTGGGAGAATATCCCATAGGATATTGTTGCTACTGGATCCGATAGCATCGTGGATACGCCATTTCATCGACATGTGTAGTCCCGAGTTACTAGCATTGGTCTCAACAATGTTTCCAAAGAATGTGTTGAGGGCACCAGCCAAAACTGTGTCTGGGCGGGCAGCCTTGTTGAATTTTCCCTCTATGAAGCATCCATTCATGTCTGTGAGGGGTTTCTTGATCTGATTCACCAACCTGAGGTCAAGATTTGACATGTATGGAAAAGATAAGTGAGTGGTGAATTATTCAGATGCATGATATGGATTTTGCTTGGTAAGTTTCGCTATGGACTTACGTGGACTTCCTGCAAGGAAACCAAAGGCAGTAAAGTGAATAAGGTTAGAATGAAATGAATAGATTTGCAAATGAATATTAACACATCATATGATCATACTTGCCCTGTTCCGGGATATCCTGAAATTGTTGCCATGAGTGGCTGTGTACCCAATGCGACGCTAGACTGAAACAAATGTAGAAGCATCGACATTTGGACCTGACGTCCAAAAAACATGTCACCCTGGAGACAAAGTCGGTTCTTGACGGTTAATTCATCGAGCTCGCTTTTCAGCACACTACCATCGGTATTCTCTGTGAATACCTTCAAATCACGAAATACATCCTTCGCACTCTCATATGTATGGTCTGGCGAGGGATCCAGCAACGCCGATATCAACGATCCCAAGTAAAGAGGTAGTCCCTCACCCTTGTCATTCACTTTCCCTCGCTTGTGCCTGACTTGCTCTTGGTAAATTTCCATAGTATTTTCCGGCCCCACGCCTGGACACCCATCAGCGCCCTCTCCCCCTCGAAACAGTTGGTTCAAGACCGTCCCAAGATTTTTCAGATCCAGCTCCGTCATTTGCTTCACGAAAGAAGCCTCGAGGGTAACACCGTTGTCATTCCTATAAATAAGCGAACTAGAAAGATCGATCAACGTAGCGACGTACTCGCCCTCGAACGGCGAGAGAACAATATTCTCCGGCGTGAGACTGTTGTACACCACTCCTCCCTCGTGAAAGTCCGACAAGGTCTTGGAGATGGCCATCGCGGCCCGGATGCGAACATTCAGATCCACCTGATGAGGGCCGACGCGTACCTTTTCCAGCCAGTCTTTGAGCGTTATGCCGTTGGCCCATTTAAAGCTGAGCGCCGGCCGGCGATTGAAGCTCGTGACATCCGTTACCTGTCGCTTGCGGCACGACCAGGGTAGGAACTGGGAGATATTCTGCTCGTGTAGGAGCTTGAGGACTTGTTCCTCGGATGGATTCGGGTCAAGGATGACCTTGAAGCCCGTGTTGTAGAGCCGATAGATGGCAGTGGTGGCGCTTTGGTGCACTAGTTGAGGTGTTGCTTGGGCGGGCTCGGGGATGCCGCCGCTGAAGGAGCTGTCGCTGTCGGGAGGAGGAGGCGAGGCCCCCCCTCCCAATCCGAGCGATTCGAGCGATGATAGTTGTTGGTCCATTGATCACAAAATGTTTGGGATGTTTGTAGGA
Organism: Thalassiosira ordinaria; assembly: GCA_036939695.1. Classification (NCBI taxonomy): domain Eukaryota; phylum Bacillariophyta; class Thalassiosirophyceae; order Thalassiosirales; family Thalassiosiraceae; genus Thalassiosira; species Thalassiosira ordinaria. Next base: position 1,113 of record JALLOX010000412.1, on the reverse strand, counting down.
CGGGGGATCACTCCACACTCCACACACAATCGATACGAAAGCTACGTACAATAGGCGTACTTTACTTACTTCATGCCAAAAGATTTTTGGCTTCAATTCAACTCAAGAGAGAAGGACCACCTCATCTTCCGACCGCCACATAATCTCCACATTCATTTAAGCACCGCACTATTCTCCTCGCGACATTAGCAGCATGCCTGCTCACAATATTGGCCACTGTTCTTCTCCCATTTCTCACGATTCTCCCATGTCCGAGGAGGCCAACTTAAGCGTCACCGGTGGAAGGCATCGTAAATCATGCCTATCCTGCCATTGACATCGAAATACTCGGCGTGAATGGGAGAATTTTCTCATGACATCCCATCATCAAAGCGGCAGGAAGATACGTTGTCACAACCGCCTATCCGCCATTGGAAATAAAACTTAGCCATTTGGATGCAGCACCAACCATTCAGCCATCGACTTCATGGGGAAATTTGCTTATCTTCGATCAAGTATCCTATTTCAATATCAGTCCTCCAAAGGCACCCACAATCGAATCAAAGACAAAAATGATGTTTTTATGCAGCGCAATGAGCTTGGATTCGGAATTGGGACCAATTTGGGTGCAGAGATGTGATCGTAAGAATTACATGATCTTTTCATGGCATTAACTACATAAATTTATGCCTTCGCCCCTGACACCACAACCGGACATGCCAATTCACCAAAAATCAGGTCAGCTGTAGTTAGAGCGTCTTCCCTAAGTGTGGTGCGCTTGGAATTATCAGCTGGTAATGTTTGGAACCAAATATGATAATTTCTCTCAGTGTATGGCATAGTGGGATTACCACGCGTGCAAATTGTAATCTACAACCAAATCCTGGCCTAATAATGGATATAGTGCCATTAGAAAGTGCAGTGGGCATGACGTTGATAGCATCATTGATTTGATGGAGGGGGTATTATATTATGATTGCAGCGTCAGATGGATGGTGATTCTGAATTGTACGGGGAGTGCTGCAAAAAAACAAGCCAACACAATCAACTGGCCGGTTCACAGTTCAACCAATGATGGATATGGTATAATACTGAAGTATCATAGGGTTGGCATTGATAGCAGGATTGATGTAA
>JALLOX010000411.1:0-11788 GCA_036939695.1 Thalassiosira ordinaria | reverse complement strand
ATTTTGTGCGTGTTTTGGCTGCAAAAAGCATGGATTGTTGCAGTTGAAGGGAATGAGACCCTCCTCACTTGAGTTATCACTCACACCTTATTAGTACTATGAAATCTAGTCTTATGGTGTGTTTGGGGGTCTTTATAGCATGTGTAGTTGCTAAGATATGACTTATTTTAGTATGGAATTGTGACGAAAGAATACAAATGCAAAAATTGACATAAAAACTATCAAACATTGAGGGAAAAGGTCCCGAATCCTCTGCAGGCATGATGGGGGGAGGGAATGGTGCTGTGGATTGCATTCAAACAGTTAAAAAAGTGACCCTTCCCCCCACCTCCCCTTGGTCCATCGGTACATGCCGAAAAACGTTCTCTAGCCTGTGGACTTCCGAGATTGTAATATTTCCCCCCCAAATCGAAGTAGATTGTTGATACATTGTACCCCGAGAGGTGACTAGCTTGCCACACGTTGGAAATAACTTAAAGACCCCCATTCAAGTCAGGTTTGTTTTTTCGTGCCGCACCCCTCCGCCAACAGCATAGGTACCATTCCAACCCCAAAAATTGTTGTCTTGATCCGAAATTGCTATGTATTGTTAATTTGGTGTACTCCTTCCAGATAAGGTGGGTTTGTAGGGTGAAATCCAATCTAAAACCAATCCCCACCTCCAATTTCCACATTTATGCTGAAACGACCACCACAAAAGCAAACATCCACTCTTGTACGCAAAAATTAATTCCGACAACCGCCCTAAGCGCTCCCTGAGTCCATCACCATATACCCAATGCCTTTGAGGCATTAGTTGCACAAAAAATAGAGAATATTCATCAAATAAATGACAATTAAGTCTCAGGAAATCAATCAATATGTTTCACAAAGAGAATAGGTGCCCTGGCGCGGTTATTACTTACAATAATCGCTCTCCTGCCCCCGCAATCAACCCCCCTGCTCCCCCACTCGAATGCATCCATCTTGGGGGAGCAAACTCATCAATTTTGGGTCCCAAAACACCAACATCATGCGAGGAGACGGATTTGGCGCAGTGGGATTGAAGAGGTCTGCACACGCGCGAAAACGGTGATTTGGCCTGTGCAGGGTTGCAGACTGCTGCCAATGATGTTGGAGAGGGATGAAGAAACCTTGGAAACACCATGCAGTGTTTGGATTCACCTGCACGCGGACGGATGGCAATGCGATCTCCTCGACCGCTGCAAAAACCCAAAAAACACGTAGATCGGCTGTAGAACACGATCCAGCGTGCTGACACTGACCGGTATCACCGTTTGAGCATCCTATGGGATGGTAGAGTGGAGTTAGGCATGCAGGGTTCGATGGCAAAAGCGGCACGGGGGTTGGATAGTAGCATACATTATCGCTTGCTTCGGTCTAGAGTAAATGAGGCTTAGTCACGGATTATCGCTTTTTTCTGAGTCACGATGGGTCAAGGTGACTGCGCACGATTCCCGCACTGTAAACTTGGGGGAAATGATAGAAGCGAGTCTTCTCATTGTGATCTTCAGTTGATACTTGGGATTGGAAGTCAGTGTTGGAGATGGAGTGAATGTCTGCCCTCATGACCTTCTTGCGGTGGCTAGCAATACATTCACCAATAGCATGATAAGCATTGAATTTGTTTGTACTGATCCTGGGAAAAGTGGCACCAACGGCGACGCTTTCACCCCTGGTGAGATATAGCAAGTGCATGGTTTTGCTAAGTTCATAGAGACCAGGATAGAGGAAGTTGCCATGATGGATGTTGCCACTCTTCTTTGACTTGGGCTTTTAGGCAAAGTGCTTCTCGGCCCCATCATCCTGCAGCTGATCAAACCATTTCTTAGTAGCAAGGTATAATGTAGGGTTGTCCCTCATCTCCACGAAAACGACCTCATTACTGTCCATGTTTATTTTGTGATAATTATGGATGTTCGCTGCATACAGATCAATGCAATGATGTTGTCAGTTGTCATGGTTTGGATGCAACGTGGCAGCACGGATTATCAATCTTCTCTACAGAAATATGCCCTCCACCAGATTATTTCGCAACCAAATGTTGCCAACGTCTGATGGTCAGGTCTAAACTCAATGCGTCGTCTACGGACCTACCTAGGTATGTACTGGAATATTGAGCTCACAAAAATTAGCCAAGTTGATCTCTTACCCTGTCAAGATAGGGCGATTCTTCTATTTTTTAGTGAATATTAGCGAGATTTAGTAAAAATTAGATGAAAAATATGTTGTGACAGAACAAGACAGAATGAGAGTTATTTGGAAGGCAATGGACTGGCCGATCAATTGTGGATGAAGCTGCGAGCCATCTTTTTGTTGTTCTCTTTACAGCAGTTTGGACGGTCACCATAACAGTCATCATGGGTAATGGGTTGCACAATGCCAGTAGATTGGTAAATATTTTGGGCCATACATAGGCTGAACTGCCAAAATCAACACCATTCTCATTCCTTTTTGTCACGAGCTTTAGATGTACTGCCATGTCCTGTCAGACACAGACAAACACCTGTCTCACCCATATCCAATCTCACAACACATGGATTGTGAAGGTGCCATCAAGAAGCTCAATCAAACGATCAAAGAGCTCAATCATACAATTTTCCTGGTTAAAAATAGGAGATGAGATGTAAGGCATCTTGAACACAATTACTTGATTTTTGCGACTTCACCTGTGCGCGGTCACGATCATGACGCCTCTTGTGATGCCACATCTGTTCATTTGATTGTGGCCACAAGCACGAGTTTTGTTGTGACTAGCAGTTTGTGATCAGATTGAGACTTTGTGACATTCGCAAGTGCCAGAGGAGAAGTTCCACCTCACCTTAGGCAAAGCTATCTCTATCTACAATTAGCTGGAGGAGGTATGCGGTATGCAGTGCCCAAGGTAATAACACTGGAGATGCTGTATGCTTGATAGATATTGGCCGCGCTAAACTTTTTGTGCGAGATTAAAAATTCTAGCAACATGACACTTGCTATAGCTTTGAGCGATGCCCTCAATCTCCACAACCAGAGCGAGCTACAGCACCAGAGTTGTTCTGAACTGATGGGGAAATCATTTCCCCATTGATTGGCGCTAGTCTAGGGGCATGCCTCCGCATGGGAGGGGGATATGTTTCATAGAGGTAGTTGACAGCAGAGCGTTGTACATTCATGCATGTCAAAAAAATCTTTTTCGTAGCAATTGACATGGATGGATTCCGACCCCAGCATTCCTGCAGTGTCACCTACCTTAGATTAGCTTAGAATACCATGCAGCACTCCAACTGGGCCTCGGACGCGAACCCCCCGTAACTTTTCGATCCTGTGAATCATAATGTTCACTTGTTGGCCCGATTGTTAGCCCGTCTCATGTACCAAGGATAAGCCCTCCCCTTGTCCCGAGCCTATTGATCGCCCGTCTCATGTACCTTAGATGTAGTCATGAGATCGGCCCAAACTTAAAGGACCTAATATGAGATCATTTGTCGATCTCTCGATAATACTCATTTGATCTTTCATAGAGTCATAGGTCATAAATATCTAATGCCTTGAGAGGGAGGTATCTATTGTATTATTCGATTGTATTGTCATAAGTGTGCCAATAGAGTCTGTAAATGACATTTGAAAATCTGTTGATTGAGATCCTGTCAATCGAGATCCTGCTGATCGAGATCATGTCGATCAAGATCCAGTTGATCAAGATCCTGTTGGTACTGATTCTGACGATCAAGCTAGTACATAATATTATATCATGGCTGTGCACTGTCTCAACCAACATAAGTACCTTGTTGAAAGGATCAAGAGAAAAAAGTTCCTAGGAATGTATCTTGTCTCAGATATGTCTACATTTGTTTACACGAAGGTTCTTATTCGTGAGATCCTCCGATCTTTAGTAGAGGTTACTTCTCGTGCTGAATCCAAATCTTGATGGTCTCCCTTGAAAAAGCTACATGACATCTCTAAAGAAATATCCTCCTGCTTACTGTCCATCTCCTCTAGAGATGATTTTATTCATCTCCACCAAGAGGTATGCATCGTAATGTACGCTGCATGGTAATATACGATCCCTCACTATCGGTACATATGTAAAATCTCTCTCAAGAGAGAGCCGAAGCGACATGATGTTTTGATGTATTCAAGACAAATCTCTTGAGAGAGAAAATATGATACATTTCTAGAGAGAATGTACATTTCATCTTTCTCTCAAGAGAGAGAGATGCAACGCAGTGAACTGTCTTTCTCTAAAGATGGATAGTAATATATCCCTTGTACATCTCGAAAGATAAACGATTCATCTCTCTCGGGAGTGTGTTGATACATTTCATATCGTTTCATCTTGTGAGAGAGATACATCAAATCGTTCCATCTTTAGCTTCTTTTTGAGAGATGCATCGCAACATTTCTCTCTCAAAATACGATATGATATCTACATCTTTTGAGAGATTAACATGATTCATCTCTATAGACAGATGCAATGAAACGTACCATTGTCTTAATGTCTCTACATAGAGATAAGATATTATTGACATATGCCATAAGCCTATCCAATGAAGATCATTTCTCATTGAATACATCTTTTAGATATGGCACGCGTGACACAAAAGAACTACTTTCTTCCTACAGATCCTACAGAATTAAGTATCATGGACACTTCATGCATAATATTCTATTAATCTGATCGTGTGTATAATTTTCTCTCAATCTGATCATGTGTACATGCATTTTGGTTTTTGAAAAACACGGATTGCCTCAAAAACTCCAATTCATCACACCTGGGTGGTTCAACGTTGCTTTCTCAAGAAGTTCCAAGGACTGTTGTTTTCGTATCTTCTCCTCATTTTTGTGCATGCTCTTCGAACGGATCACCATTATTATATACGCCCTTTTTACGAATCATTTCCCAGATAATTTGTTTTGATTGTGTCTAGGTTCCCTGGTAGCTGATTACTTCTTTTCCCACATCTGAACTTTATCATGTACGAGTCAATACTTTACTGCCATACATTTCTCTTTTTTGTTGTGAATACTCGCAATGCCCCAAGTATGTTTACCGTTGCGTGCAATATTGAACTGTGCATTGGTTTTCTATTCTGTGTCACCTAATCCGGTGTTGCCCAAATCAGATGACGACTCTTGGCTTGTAGTGGCCCGATGTGTCATAAATAAACGTTGCTCACAGATAAAACGTATTGGGTACCAGTGGTAGATGATACCACTCCTTCCGTCCTTGGGTAGTAATGAATTCTGCATATTGCAGTGTTTATTATACCAAGTATGTTTTCATTGCTTTATTGCACGGTGCATGAGCTGTTGATGTTGTGTCGTCGGAAGTAGAAAGCAGATGATGGTTCATCCATTGTGGGGGCAGAATGCTTCACAAAGAGTAATGTATGCAGTATTGGTTGTAAAAGTTGCATGAATTGCTCGACGTTGTTCACCATCTGGTTGAGATGATGCATGAGATGAAAACAAAGACAATGAGATGGATGGATTTGGGAACTGCTCGATGTCAGGCAAGCAGAGGCTCAGGCGTGTCCGCATCGCCAGCTGCGGCTCCATCCGATTATACCAAAGATACATCATCAATTGATGAATTGTCAACCCGCGTGGTGCCTCCAATAATAATGAAAGGACGTGTCCAATTTAATCATATCTTTGAGAGGACGATTCATGCTGGTTCTTGATGAAGGAGACGTAGAAATCAACGCTGGAATCAGTATGCATCAGAATCGCTCTTCTCAGCGGATCAGGTCAAGGTCGGATTGGATTGCGCTGCCGATCCACCTGGNTCTCCAAGCGTGCCATCGAGCTCAACAACGGACGTGCCGCCATGATGGGTATCCTCGGACTTATGGTCCACGAGGAGATCGTCCCCCTCGGATACGACCCCGACCTCCCAATCATTGGACACCTTGTCTAAATGAAGGATTAATTGCTCACAACACTCAAGCATTGAGGAACCATTGTGATTAAATACCAGATCCTAGAGCTAGGCAATGACCAAGCGCTGGAAATTACCTAGAGTCTGGGCTGAAGTGCGAGAGGTCTTATCCTCTTGCAGGCGCATGAGAAATTGCTAATAAATAAACTAGTACCATCTTCACTGCGCAGCTGAGCTTACTTAAACCTGATAGCTGCTTTGTCTCACTTGTGGAACATGCCACTCGTCCCTGATGCTGCTATTGTGTTCCCATGGTACCATGCTTCCGCCCTCTTGCGCTTAAAGTCGATTTGATTATATCGCCTGGTACATCTCACAGAAGGCTGGAGCCAGCCACACTGCAATTGAGAACTCCCTGAATTGAACTCCATCTCTGAGGCAGGAGCAGGACTACCTACCAATTGTGTAGAACTCATCCCTTCGTACGACTGTTATCAGTAGTAGAAGAAGTTGTCCTGTGCAGTATCCACCATCTGTGTATCATACCACGAGATTTAGTCATCAAGTATATCCAAAATATCAATCTATTTCAGTCCAGACTCTACCGGCTTCAATAAAGAACGAATAAAGCCCGTAATGATATCACTCGTACGAACGAATCATTCCTAACCTTACATGCAGCAAGGCGCATCGCATTTGCGCACATCTTGTGTTCATTTTCTGCCACCTGTACTAAAGGACGACCTCGAGCAAACCCAAATGTTGCTTTGACTTGAAAGTAACACAGGGCAAACATCAGCTCCATTACCTAAGTTCAGTACAGTTGAGTTTTCCCGCCCTTCACATATCCTCTGACAAAATGCAATGAGTTCTCAAATATATCTAATTAATGATTAAGAAAAAACAGCCATTCTCACACCCAGGATATTACCTTTTCTCGAGCAGAACCAAGTGTTCTCTGCACATTTCCCACAGGTGGCTCAACATTGTTTTGGTCCCAGTGCAATTGATTTATACGACCCTTCACATAACCATTGACAAAATGCATCGAGTTCAACTTCTTGAGTGGCTTTGTACCCCTCAAACAAAATTATTTATGATTAAGTAATACCCGTGGCCATTCTCACACCCAGGAAATCGCCTTTCCTCAAAGAAAACTTAACATCAGTCCTGTCTTGTTTATGCAAAATTGAATGAAAACTCACACTTCACAATATTGCAATGATCTGTCGAGTCCTTCATAATCTTCCACCTGCATATCACAAAATGATTTGTCCAGCTTGCTCAAGTCTCAGCCTTGCACAATCTCATTAGTCCAACCCCATGATTGCCGATCCAAAGCCCATACCCAGCCTCTGTTAGCTCCGAAAGAATCCACTCAGACTGGACTAGAACTCTTCTCTCTTCATGATCCCTTCAAGTTATTTTGATTCTGGCGGACAAGTATTGTTCGATAAATCCATAAAACTCGCCGTTTCACTGTAGGCAATCAATATCTTTCTGTCATATTTTGGAAATGCCTCTGCGAGATGGTTACCCCTTCGGCCTTTGATCCAGCCAGTATATGGTTTGATTCCCAAATTTACCATTTGCCCCCTTTTTTCGGTGCACAATGGTATCATATATAATTTGTGAGAAGAAAGTACTGTTCCCATCAATAACATGTTCCTAAATCTTTGGAATAATCAATGATATAATGCAATTTTGGAAAACATAATCAACACTCACCTGATATATTGTAGACACAGTAATACAAATGATAGAGTTCCGAGCGGAGGCTGCAAAAAATATCATTGAATTAGATGAAAATTCAGTAGAGCAATACGGGCAATACAATATCCTTCAAAACGCAAAAAAACCTACCTCCATCCAATTCCATGACCATATCGAAACCTCCAACGGAGTCTCCAAATCCCTCCATGCAGGACGATCCGTCGTAACCGCCAACTCATTAAACCATTCCACTGTCGGCAAATGAAACACCATAATTGGAGCAGCAACTGTTAACAACGAAGCCGAGACTATCCCAACTTTGTAAGGCAGCGAGACTAAATAATATCCACGCATGTTGTAATTGGCTATAATGTCAAAGATTTCCGTGGCCCTGCAGTAGGAGACGTTATCGACGTCCATGATGTGTCGTTTTAGGATTTCTTCGCGGGCGGAGTGGTCTTCGATTGCGGAGAGGGTGAGCAGCATTCTATCGGACATGTCTTTTGCATGCATGAGTTATGGGAAAATGCAATGCCACGGTGAATAAATAATATGGATATAATAATATCTGGGTAAGAGCGTGAATGAATCCAAGAGACGACCTACCTTGCACGCAAATCGATATGGGAGGAACACCTCGCGGTCCAAGTTTGTGCTGTTGCTTGGGGATGTGACCCCGAGGCGGAAATTTATGACGGCGAGCAGTGGCGCCTCGCCGGGACGCCACGCTTGGGGGTCCTCTCCGGGTTAAACCTCGGCCGACGGCCGATAGCGATGAGAGACTCATGGGATAATATTATTCTTCAAACCTTGGCCCTGGCGACTGGGCCAAACGCGATGATTTTGGATGCAATCGTGCTCTGGACCTGGCTGATGTTATTGGGGCTGGACTGGACTTATTATTATTATTGTTAGTCATCGGACCTTTTGAAGCACTTTGACCCAGCTTTGAACTTTGAAGCTCCTTTGAATTGAAGCAAAAGATATCCAAAAAAGATCTCACAGATTCTGAGATCTTTTGCAGTAGATATCGTATCATATGTATGTATGATACTTACAATACCTTAATGTGCGTGCAGGATCCGAGAACCGATATGACACTGAATATCTCTCAATACTTATGTTTTTGGGTGGTGAATCATGATGGGTATGATATATCAAACGTTTAGGCAGGTTGGGCAGTATCCGGGGCAATAGAGTAAGTATCGTAGATAGTTTGCGCACCACTTTGTGCCACAATTTATTTTTTGTGCATGCAACCTCGTCTATTTTATTTTTATCTCTGAGATCTCTGTGCTGTGCGGAGTACCATGGTCATGGTATGATTTATTTGGCAAGTGTGCAATGTGCAATGATACTGTATGCTGTATGCTGTCGGTGGTTCGATGTCAGATGTTATCCCTTTTGAATCTTGCCATTGCTCGTTCTAATTGAAATTTGATTAGATGCGATTTGATCACATGGGTTGATGTTTGCTCGAGTCTCATATGTAAAGCAGAAGAGAATAATATCAAAAGTCAAAAGGCAATTGCAGTGATTTTGGTGACAAACCTTCTCTTTATTGTCAAAATGAAAGGACTCAATTCCATCATCGTCGCATCCATAGCAACCTATGCTGCCATCGTTGACACTGCCATGCCAGCGGCGGCAGCATCGCCATCCAATGTAAGACGTCGTCATCTTGCATCATGTGGTAACGGACAAGTCAATTCGAATCAAGGCGAAGAATGCGATCCTCCCGATGGCATAACCTGCGACATAAACTGCAAGCTCATCGTATCGTCATCGACCTCGTCTACAACTACCCAAGTTGGGACTACGCAATCTGCCACAACAACTACAGCCGGAGCGACAACGACAATGGCAACAACGCAAGCCACAAACTCTGGAAGCGGAACTTGCGCTGGCACGACCATCACGTGCAGCTTTGATTCCGATTGTCCTGGGAGCTGCAGCAAAAGTTCCGACTCTTGTACTTCGGATAGCGAGTGTCCTAGTCCTCCAAATGGAAACAAATGCCGACAGCAAGGTCCATGTGAGTTTCCTTCGACAACGACTGCTACTACATCTGTGGCAACAACAACGAGTACGCCGCCAGTTACGACTACCGCAGCAGCTACGACGACGTCAACAACAACTGCTGTAGCTACTACAACAACAACTACTACTGCATCAGATCCTCTTACATTTTGTGTTATCGCAGACACGCCCTACTCGGCAGCAGAGGCCTGTATGCTCAACTACACTATTGGCACTCGACCTGCAGAATATGGGTATGGTTTGAAGGCTGGTGATTGCGAGTTTCTAATCCATCTGTAAGTTTTGATCATATGATGTGTTCTGTAATGGTTGAACAATTGGAATGCCTTCATGAATTATTTGGTTACGCGGTTATTCTGAATCTATCTCACTCCTATGTCTTATATATGAATGTATAAATAGGGGAGACATCCGAGATGGACAGCCCTACAACTCAGCCACCACCACAACTTCTGATGATTCCGCAAGACCATGCCCTGAGTCGCTCTACAGCTCTGTCCTCACCAACATTTTCAAGAATGCGCCCATGCCAACCTTTTTCATCCCAGGTGATAATGGCTGGCTCGATTGTTCCAATGCCGATGCAGCTTATGGATATTGGACTACGCATCTGTTTCCATTTAATGATTTGCATTGGCCCAATTCGGACTTGGTTACGGTGGCCAGTCCAGGATTGGAAGTTGGTAACTACATCGTGGAAAGATCCTCAATTGATAAGGGAGATGGTAGTGGGTATGTACGGACAGAGTTATTCAGTATCTACGTCAAGGATCGTCAGATCTTACTCTTTGGCATGAGCTTGCCTGCGGGGGGCAAGAATAACGGTTATGAAGATACAACCAATGGGCGTAATAAGCTCCAGCAAGACAATACTGCTTGGCTCTCTGATCAACTTACGAAGTACGACACAGCAACATACGGAATAAAAGGAGTAGTTCTTTGTGGTCATGCCATGGGAACAAGTTCCAATAGCAACAGTGGCTTCCGAGGCCAATTCGAATCTATCACGAATCAGTACTCCAATATTCCCTTCTTGGTCTTACTTGACAACCAGCACTATTTTTGGACACCGGAGGTGCCACTCTATGGTCCGAACGATTCGAATCGTTGGCGTATTGATGTGGATGATACGGTTACGCCATTGATTGTAAGCTTTGATCCGAATTTGTGGCATGCAGACGGTACCATGCCTGTAACGTATGATCGAGGGTGTGATTGTACCACAGGACATCGACCCACTCAGATCTTGACAACCGGAGATCCATGTCTTCCATATTGCCAGGAAATCTATAACAATTGTCCAATGTGCTCCAGCCAATCTGGTTCTGCAGACTTGTGTAGTGCGAGTGGAGCATATAGCCAATCTGTCAATGGAGTATTCGATTTGAGTGCTGGTCCACCGTACAATGTTTGCACTAGTGACAGCACTGCTGATAATGTCAAGTGCCCTGGGTTGAGGTATCATCAATCACTTTCCAGAACAAGGATTTTGGATGGAAATAATGAGGTTACAGCGGAGGATGGCGAGATAGCGGCTGACCTTTCTCGTTACTTGTGATGATGTGCTCCACTGGTGGTCATACAGAAGGGGCAAAGATGTGTGGGGAAAATTTATCAATGACTCAAGTACCTAGGCATATTGCAATAGACACAGTTTTTGTTTTACTTAGAATAAAGTTTTAGAATCTGTTCAGTGTTGTGGTATGAGTAAAAATTAGTCTGAGATACGATTTTGCAATTTTTTATGTTGGCATGTTGGATGGGTACACTTTCATGCCTCGGATTTGTGCTTGCCAAAAATAATACTCGCTGCTGTGGGGCTGCCTTAGTTATCATTGTTTTAGCTCCACAGTTTTGCATATTATTATGTAGCACCAGAATAGATCCTGGGTATAGGACTAATCATTTGAGATCAGTTTTGACATTGCACGAAGCTCAGTATTTTTTAATGATATCTTGATGTTTGTCTATCGGCTAGTATTGGATGGGTTTGTACACATTCATTCGGGCCTCGGTTTATTAGAACATGTCTTTTGATGTCCTTGCTAAAAACTACTCGCCTGTACAACATAAAGAGAGAGTTGCTAATAATATCATCTCACTCACTACAAAATGCTTGATGAAGAGCACCATGGTGATAGTGGTAGCAATAAGATAGCTGCCTAGATAATG
>JALLOX010000410.1:0-11732 GCA_036939695.1 Thalassiosira ordinaria | reverse complement strand
TGTCTGGGATATCATATCCCGGATATCAGGATATGGATATATCCTGGACGGGATAGATTATTAGAAGGGTTTGGATTCAGACCCTTCTTTGGTTGTTACTTGTTCTTGTTACTTTGGACTCATGCTGCGCGGTAACGAACTTTTGGGCACATTCAATCTTGGCTGCAAGAGAGACGAGGCTTGATTGGATAGGTACGGCTCTAATTGGGTTGTCAACTTATGTATTAGTGTTGAGGAAGGGGCAGGGAATACAGTTAATATTAGCTTGGTAGTGCACCATTGGAACACCTGCTGCATTTGACCAAGTCAAGGTTGTGTTTGTACATTCTTCTATAGAGGCACTCATCACTCCAAGAAGTGTGTGTGAAGTTATTATCATCGGTTTGTGTTGGCCAGAGGCAAATAACAGAGTACCAAAACTTTCACATCTATCCTGAAAGGCTTAATTACCGCCCTTGTTCAATCATCATCATCATCGTCATCCAAGTCAAACCTTGGCTGTAAATTTGAATAACTCCATCCTGTAGCAACAATAGAAATTCCAACCATCACACACATAGGCTTAAAAGTTCTATTGAGGAGTTGATCTAGACCCATGAATGTTGCACCTGAAAGCCAAAAGTCACCAATTACACGACCAAGAGTCCCTGCCTCTGTTGCCAACAATCCGGCATTTAATATTCCTCTTGCTAACGACTTGGGAATTGTTTTGCTCAACAAGCCCTTGATCCATCATAGAAGTCATGGAAGGCATTTTATTAGTTCCAATGGAAGCAAACTCAATGAAATCACACAGATATATTTAGTCAACTCACCATTGTGGGTCCCTCAAGGGCATTGCATGCTACAAACACAACAATACCAAACAATATGTACCGTGTTTCTGAATATTCATCACCATACACAAGGAATCCCAGTATTCCCACAAACATGACACACAACGTCACCAGAATCAGTTCCCTATCATCGAACCTGCGACTGATGTATGCCACAACAAAATTGGTGGGAAGAACAAAGGATGCCAGTACTGCCAAGTAGATGCCACTGCTATGACTGCCCCACCCAAAGTAATAGCGACTGACTGTAGGAGCAGAGCTTGATACTCCTTCTAGCACACATTTGAGGAGAACTAATAGCACAAGGGAGATCAGGACAGGAATGTTTGTGCACGACCAGAACAGTGGATGCATGGGTTTAGAATCTTTTGGGCTATCCAAAGACAGAGCCTTCTCATTTTTTGTTGAATTCAAGAGAGGACTGCTTTCAGTTGGTGTTGTTTCAGGAGTTGCCCCTCCAGTTTGAGGTTTAGATGACACTGATGTAGTAGTATTAGAGTAGCTGACACGATCTGGTTCTTCAAAGAACATTGCGTTGCATACCAAATAGATGGACCATAAAAAGAACATGACATAGCCTATTGTCACATGTTTGTTCGCAGTAGGTGTGGATAAGATGATTGTCTGCACAAATATAATTTTCACATGGTGAAATACGAGAACTCACCAGGTGCAGTCTCTATGGTCCAGAAAAAGTTGTCACCACTAACACCATGTTTAGCAACAATGCTTAAAGATGCAGCTATTGCAGGACCTAGAGCCATACCCAAAGCACTTGAAGAGACAAAGTCAGCCATCCCTGATGTGCGATCTTCCAAGCTGTAGTAATCGGCTTTCCAAATAAAAAATGCAATGATTCAAAGTTAGTGCAAAAGTTTTGTCTCCAATTATTCATATTCTTCAGAAAGTATTTTCCACAAAATCCTCTCATCTCACCAATATATCTTCTGTTTATTACTCTTGCAGATCCGAAGCCCGTCAACAGCCTACCCAACAATACCATTTTCAAGCTCTCACATGGAAGTGCCAATGCATACACAACATTGCCAACTATACAGCAAAAGGATGCAAACATGAGTGCCCGTTTGTAGGAGTAAGATGACCACCAAGAATACAGCACCGAGGATAGTATGACTGCAGTGGGTGTCATTCCAATAATGATACCAGCATTTGCTGGATCAAACCCCAATAGCTTGGCATATAACCCCGAAGTTGGAGCAACAATGTTATAGTTGCACATGTACAAACCGGCAGAGGCCAAGTTCAAAAACTTTGACAATTTTGATACTGTCGGGTGAGGCTCCATCAACGTCTCGCCCTCAACTTCGCTCCCAATGGATTGTTTTCTTATCTTCTCCAACTGTTCTACTGATCCAACTCTCCGATGCATCATGTACTTCTCATCCTCCAGCTGCAGATTTTTGTCATCAATGAGATGTAACATTTCATGTGCATATACCATGCGGATGTATCTGCTGTGCATCTGACCAAGCCGCCGACGAGATGATTGGATTTGGTATATAATTGGTTCAAAAAATGTAGAACCATTTACAACCTTGGTTGGAGAGTCTGATTTTGATGGTGACACATGGGCAGCGAGGCCTAGAAAGGATGAGGAGTGGTTCAAAAACTTCTTCACCGGGCTGCCACCGTCAGGAGCTTGCAAAATTTCCGAAAAGGATCTCGATGACATGGGCTTGAAGGAAGAAAGTTTTGGTGGAGCTGGTTGGCCGACCCCATTGTTAGCAGTACTGACATTCATCAGACCCTGAAGATCCTCCTCCCATTGAAATAGTTCTCTTAGTGCAACCTCCAGATTCCACTGAACTACATCCCAACCACCAAAATTTCCGTACTGGCTCTGATTTGAGGATGGGAGCTGAAAGGAAGCCCCACCTTTCTTCTCCCTGCCACAATCACCTGCATCTGCAGCAGCCAAGAAGAGACAGCGAACATTCGGATCTGATGAGTACACAGCAAACCGTGGGAGATACTGCCGACGAAGCCTCGTGTAACGAGATTTTTTGTCATGTCCACCAGGATGGTAGGATTCCTCCCATCTGACCAATAACTTATCATGCTTTTTGACAATTTTGACAATAGCTTCAATGTTCAACTCCACAAATTCCAAAAGTAGCAATAACTTGCTACCAACTCTCAGAAGATATTCCATACGTAGGCTGTCAATGTCTTGTAGAGTTCTCTGTATCTGTATAGAAAGTTCATTCTGTTGCTTCTCTAAATTATTTGTAATATTTTCCTTCCCTTCCACGAGATTTTGCACTCTAACTGACATGTAACGTCGTTGCTCTGACAAGGCAGATAGATCCGAGGCCAACTCTCCCATAGACGATAGTAGGAACAATAATGCCTTCTGGATTTCATGCTTGAGTTCCTTCTCAAAGGAATGCGAAGTATCCACCTTGGTGACGGCCTGGAGAGTAGATATGCCACCAACATCGGCGGATGCATCGTAATGATGGAGAGGAGAGGATAATTCTACGTGGCCATCATCGCCACGTAGAGGGCTACTGATGATAGTGCCACCACCGCCATGGCCATGAGAAGACGTCTCCAGATCAAATAGGGGACCAAGAAGCTGCTTCAGACGGAGGTAATTGATGTAATTTTCCGACCACGGAGGGTGTTGCGACGATAGGAGACGTTCACCAAACTTCATGCTTCAAACACTCTAAAGATATTGTAGCGACGTAACAAGATTGTTCATAGGCTTCCATTTTATGAGCAATGTTTGCATACCGGGAGTAGGAGTAGGTCAAGAAGGGGTGCCAACGCCAAACGCCAACGGAGTTGAACTGGAAACTGCCGGCAAGATGGAAGCAGTCACATAGTTATCACATCATCATCACATACTAATCACGTATCTTTCACACTTCAAAAAAAGATGTTAGCGATCACACAGAAATATAATTCCGTTGTGGTTGGCGATCGTACTTGAACTATATCACGTGACGAATGAAAAGATATGTCATCACGTGATACTTATCTCTAAAGTCTCCCAACCATCGACGACACACATGGGAATATATTGGGGGACAATAAATATTTTGAAGCTTATGAGGCTGATACTATGAGAGTCGACACTATGTACCTTCAAAAATTATACAACCCACTTATTTATTCCCATTACAACCATGATAACCATGGCAACTGCCGGCCGGCCATCTGGTGGGCATGAAAGTCCATTGAAAGACACTTACTCTCTAATAAAAGCCCCCTCAACTAAACCGCTCCAGTCTCCTCACCTCTCTCTATAGAGACTCAATTGAAGTATGAGGCCAATAACCCTCCTAGCCCTGAGCAGCTGTGCCATCAGTCCATCTCTAGGCTTTGCGCCGTCGCCATCACTCCGGGTGACCAACACTGCAGCTGCTGCACCCCAATACTGTCCAGCTGCCAACATCAACACACGGCTCTATTCGACGCCCGAGCCTCTCGCAACCGAAGGCGATTGGTCCGCCTACCTCGATTCAGAAACGACTGGATATGTCTACTATTTTAATACCGTTACGGGCGAGAGCACGTGGGATCCTCCCACGCCTACATTTCCTGCGGTGGATGCCTCAGGGGCAGTAGTAGCGACAGAGACGACTACAAAAGAGGAAAGGAAGGAGGATCGTCGTGCAGAACGACAGAAACGACGAGAGGAACGTAAGAAGGAGAGTGACGCCGCTGGTGGTGGAGGAGGAGGAGGATTCTTTGGCTCCCTCTTTGGTGGAGGAGGCAAGGAGGAAGCCACAGCTGAACCCAAAAAGACCAAGAAGGAACAGCTAGAAGATCTATCAGAGATTGCCAACAATGATGACTTTTTGAGTGAGCTCGATTCAGTCATTGCCGAGGCGGAGGAGGCAATTGCTATTGCCGAAAAGGTGGAGGAGGCACCTCCCAAAAACAAGGGTGGGTTCTTCAGCAGCCTAGGATTTGTCAGTGGAAAGGAGGCTATTGAGGAGGCCGAGACTTTGATTGCCGATGTCGAGGAGCGTACATCCAAGGTGGAATCTTCGGCGAACATCTTTTCGGGATTTTCATTTGGGGCGCGTGCCAGTCCCAAGGTCGAGAAGAAGGCAGAGCCAGTTGTAGTGGAGGAGCCATCAGAACCAGAGGAGAATGTATGGGTGGAAGGTCTCAAAAACTTGTTCCAAAAGACGTTTGATACGTTTATTCCTCCAGCAACTACTACTACCGCCGAGAAAAAGGTTGTCGCTGTGGATGCAAAGCCTAAGGAGAAAAAGGCAGAGATTTCAGAGTCGGACTTTCTTGATGTGGTTTGGGGAGCTGAGACATCTGCTCGTCCTACACTAAATATTGCTGAAATGATGAAGGCATTCCAGGTTGAATCGGAAGAAGAGACAAAAACCACAGAGAAGGTATCCGAAGAGTTCAAAACCTTATCACTAGATGTGGCACTGCAGGTCAAGCCCCATCCGGAAAAGGTATCCTGGGGAGGCGAGGACGCCGGTTTCTCCACCGGCCGCACCTTTGGCGTCTTTGACGGAGTCTCTGGCGCCGAGAAGGAAAAGGGCAAGAAGCTCTACTCCCGCAGCCTTGCCGACTCTATGAAAAAATCCACTGGTAAGGGAGGGCTGAGTGTGAAGGAAATTACGGATATCATGACAGAGGCCAAGGAGTTGGCGGACGAGACTGCCACGGGGGCTTCCACGGCCGTTGTTGCGTCTGTGGGGGAGGACAACGTCTTAAGGGCGCTAAACCTTGGTGATTCTGTGTGTCTTGTATTGCGTGATGGTGCCGTGGCCGCACGTACACGTGAGATCATACACTACTTTGATTGTCCGTACCAGCTTGGGGATGATAGCCCCGATCGTCCAAAGGATGGTACGACGTTGCAGGCTGAGATATTTGCAGGAGATATTGTTGTTGCAGGATCAGATGGGGTGTTTGATAATTTGAGCGATGCAGATGTTTGTGAAATCGTGTCATCGTTTGGGCCACGGTCAAAGAGTAGTGCTATTGCGAAAAAGATTGTAGATCGGTCGAGGCAAGTGTCGTTGGATCCGCAGGCGGTCACGCCGTACTCAACGGTGGCAAGGGGGAAGTCGGGGTACAATGCTTATAGAAATGGTAGGGGCGGAAAGGTGGATGATATTAGCTGTATTGTTGTCAAGGCATCATGAGAAGAGAGGGAGAGAAAGAGATCAAGAGAGATGCGCCTTGCCCATGGTATGTGATTTATCCTGTGTGCAATCACCCAACAAACATAATTGCTGGGACTCTGATAAAATGCCCTCTACAGAACTCCTTTTTGGCAAGCTTGGAACAAACACATGCAATATCATATAAGAGCTGTCAGAATGCGGCTCCGTTTCTAGTGTTGAAGTCATTTGTGAGTGGGCAAAGTCTGGGATACAGACACATATGATATGTTTTGGTCAATTGCAAATAGCATCAAGAAAAATGCAAGCTAATAAAATTATTTGACCTTCAAAGACAAATCTCTGTATGCTGATCAGTATTGGCTTCCGGATTGAATTTAAAGCTTTTCCATTACATAGCTGTATATATGGGAAGCAGTTTAGGTGCTGAGAGCTCCTGTTGCATACTGGATAGTCAAGCTGTGGCACATAATATATTTATCATCCATCTTTTCCCAGATAAAATCTGCAAGTGAGAAGGAGGCATGATGTTTTGGGAGCTTTCCCAGTGCTGGCAGACATCTTGAAAATATAGAGATAGACTTCCTTACTTTACAGCTTAGAGTGCTATTGCCTCATCCTCATTGTTCAGAAGTATCCCTTCTTTCAGGCCGGGTCTCACCTGCAAGATAATGTCCTCATTGCTAGCTGTTCTTGGTATTGCTTTGAATGACGGATACCAAATCTGACGGATACCAGGTCTGTGAAGCTAGAGGCAGGTCAGAAGAGGACAGTGCTGTGGGTGTTTTGTGGTTGTGGCGGATACCGGTATCCAGTATCCCTATTTTCGGGATGTAAAAAGGCGTGGGACTGAAAACAGGACGATGCACAGGGGTATCCTTTGTTGGCTTGACTGGCCTCTTACTCTGCTCAACGTCTTCTCTCACACAATCTATTTTCGATTCACCTTCCGTTTTGGCCTGCACATTCTCGCACAAGGTTCTCGCACATATCTTGGGCACAAGTGGATCCATGCCAAGGGGCACCATAAGAAAAAAAGAAAAGAGTTGTGAAGATGGGAGCAAGAGCTGGAAAGATTGAGACCCCAATCACTTATCATCATCTAATTTTCAATGCTGAGCTGAAGGCTGGGTTTGATCAATTGCTAGACGCCATGGCAAACATGGATGTGGACCATGAGGGAGAGGAGTTGATGAATTCCTGTGAGGCCTTGAATGGGCGCATTCAGCGTGAAGTCACTGCCAGACCGGCGCTTTCAAGGATCGTAAAAAGCCCACATAATCAATGGACCAAGGAATCACTCCTTACTGCCTGCTTGCGGCTCAACAGCGAATGGTTTCATCCTACAATCAAGTTTCTCATCGAGGCGAATCCTTCTGCTCTTTTGTGGAAGATGGCGGCAGGAGAGTACCCCGGTCCATTGAAAGATTTCCCGCTCATCATGATAGCAAGGTCTAGACATTGTGTGTTGATGCCTTGGATTGCTACAAAGTATCCTTGGGTTCTGGGTGATGGACCGTGGCAACAATATCCACTCGCATTTCAGTTGATCAGACAGTATGGAGCCGTGTCAGGGAATGATAAGTGTCCTGCTGCCACTATTAGGCAGTTCTTTGAAGCTTATCCGAAGGGGTTGACTCAAGTGCTAGAATGTACTAAAAGCCTTCCCATTCATTGCATTGCACTTAGCGACGAAGGATGTGATTTGGATCTATTCAAGTGGATGGCTGAACAATGCCCAGAAAGCATGATGAAGACAGATAAATTTGGATCTACCCCGCTTCATTATGCGTGCAATAATCTGAGACAATATTGTGGTTGCTCGCCTGAAATCTGCAAGTATCTCATTGCCAAGTGTCCTGAGGCAATTAGAATGAATGGGAAAAGGGGCAAACTTCCTATACATGGTCTTATGAGGTACGGCCACCAATATTCCCAAGCAACTTTGGAAGTTGCTATGCTTTTACTACAAGAATACCCGGAGTCTTTTCACATGGCTGGAGAATACGGTGCCCCAAGTTCTTCCCCAATCATCCACTATTGTTACTTGCAAGCTACACGAAAGGCTTTTCAGGAGGCAGTGGCTTGCACCAAAGATTCATTGGTGACATCAACTTGCGATATCTTTGGATCATGGGCTCGTGCATGGTGTCAAGAGCGGAAACGCAAGAGAGACGACGGCGCTTGAGAGTTTCAATTGTAGGAAATCAACTCATTGACTATATTTTTCACGCGATAGCCGTATAGAAAAGGTGTGAAACATGTGATGCTTAGTATCTTTTGCCACTCGGGACCAGCTCGGGGCGACTATGATTAAGATATTTAGTTGAAACAACGAGATGGGCAAATGAAAATTAACATACAGATAAAAAGTCGCCGCCATTTTAGGGTTGGTAGGTATGCCACTAAGACTAAGACACGGATAGTTATGTTCCATGGACTAAGATGTGCTTTATTGACTTAAGTATTTTGCACTTCTCCACATTTCGATTAACAACCCTTTCTTAAATTATTAGGCACTCTTTGAACTCCTAATACTGCTTGCAGCTTGCAGATAACTAAGGGCACTTCTTGACATAGTGGTTCTGAGTTATTGTGGTCACTCATCACACACTATGATGCAGCATAACCAAAACGCACGGACACCAAGCCATTTTTCAACATCAAAAGGTCACCACAACTCAAAGCTCGTGAAGTTTCACCAGGGTGTCGTCATAAGAAGCTTTGTTCTTTGCATTTTATGAGCTTCCCTCTAGGGCTGGCACACATCTCGAGAATATCTAAATATACCAACTCACTTTTCAGAGTGCCATTGCCTCGTCATTATTGATCATATTCATAGGCCAGTCTCACCGTAGAAGACTGAACTCTGATGATCATGTCCTCAATCTACAATGCTAGAGAGCTGTTCTTGGTATTGCTTTGGATGACGGATACCAGGTCTGGCGGATACCGTCTGTGCTATCTAGTGTTGGTTGTGCCGGCGGATACCGGTATCCTTGTAAAAAGGCGTGGGACTGAAAACTGGGTGTATCCTTTGGTGACTGGTGATCCTTGTTAGCTCAGAGCGGGGATGATCACGCACCACGAGAACTCGTGAACCACGCACATGCACAGATAGAGGAGTGCACATAGCAGCGATCACATTATCGCGGTATGGGTTGGATCGTTTAGCAAAAAATCGACGACGATGCACTTCTTAGCGATGATCGCTAGTTTGTGCAAAAAAAGATCAAGTCAACAAGCATTAAACGACGGCCAGACAAACAATGCGCTGGAGCTCTTGTGGCACAGTTGACTGGCCTCTGCTCTCACATACACCTCTAACCTGTCGGTGCTCATTTCAGTTTTAGCATCAAAGGATCCGACGGGAGACTGCAAGGACGGGTGCCTATTGTGGGATCAAATTTTGGTCCCGTTGGTGGGACTCGTACAGCAGACAATGTCTTCCTCTTCTCTAAATGGGGGACTCACAATTTTGCCCAGCGTGAAACTATTCTTAACTCTCTTGTTGACGGCGCATTAGTAATCGTGGTCAAATTGAAGGATCCATCTAAAAAGCCGCCAACGCCATTTGTTCCGGAGAATCCATCAGCCTGCAAAACCATTCAAAATATGTTTATGGATGAGAAATCAGCTGACGTTGTCTTTGAGGTAGGGCAGCAAAGAGGAATGCCTAATGCAAGGAAGAAGGCAAAGACTATGGCCACTTTGTTTTATGCCCACCACCTCATTTTACAACAGAGCTCCTCGACACTTGCCGACCTCTGTGGGTCTGGGCAGAATCAGGTTCCGATTCAAGATGTGTCGCCTGATATTTTTCATCACTTGCTTTCCTACATCTACGGATGCAAAGTGCCCGAAGAAAAGTTGAATGAAAATGCCAAGCAAATCATGGAGGCAGCAGACAAGTATGGGGTACCCTACCTGAAGTTGGAGGCGGAAGCGTCTCTTGTCAACTTGGTAACAATCACCATGGAAAATGTGATGGAACATCTTCTGTACGCAGACTCCAAGAATTGTGCTCTCCTAAAGGAGCATGTGATGGATTACATGGTCAAGAAGAAACTTGAGATCACCGAAAAGACATCTTTTGATGACGTACCAGGAAGCTTGGTAAAGGATGTGTTCATAGCATTTGCCAGGGCAGAGGAAAAAAGTGGAAATGAGGAAGGCAATCTATGCGCAATGCGCATCAGTGACCTACGGAGAAAAGTGCATGAGAAAGGATTTGATGCGGATGGGTCAAGGGAAGCCTTGATTGCTGCCCTAAAAAAGCATTCTTGAGAAGTTGATAGGTAGGGATGCATGTTTTGCGATGGTATGTTTACATTGTATGAATTTCGCTAGAATATCCACATGAAATGGATGTTGCGGGCGAGAATGAGACCAAAAGTGATGGAGGAGTAGACTCAGTAAGAAAGGGCGAGGCAATATACTAGGACAAATATTACATGAAATTCTTCATCTTGAAGCTGACAGGCAAGCCATAGGAAAAATAACTGGAGACAAGTTACTCCATACCATACATCACAATAAGTTGAAGTAGAGATTCAGCACTGGCTTAGGGAGCGACCAGTCATTATTACAAACTAATATACAATCTACGCCAGAGGCAGCATAATCAAACCATTCAATCTTCATTACCATCATCAACATTATTCACTAATCCGATTCTTGATTCAAGCCGGCTATTCCGAACCTTTTGTCTTCCTCCTCATAGATGAACCTCTAGTGCTATCTCTCTTTATTTTCTTCAAATATTTCAACCAATTAGAGTTATAGTTCTCTGCATGCTTCAATACATGGATACCATACTCAATTTTACTTCGTAGCTGTTTATTGCATCAAATGGTTAGACATATTTCATTTGCCATCTAAACTCATTTTTTTCCCTTTTTTATGTCGTATTGGGCTGGGTAGGTAGGTTGAACGGTAGAGAAGCCTCCAGATCCATAATGATATTCATAAAGTCAGTTCCAAAACGAATCTGAATCTTCCATCCGAGACCGAAGTTCGCAAACAGGCTGATGTCTTTGAAATCAAGGAAAGGGAACACTAAGAATCCCAATACACCTCCGGACTGACAATCTCTCTTGGCGGTAGTTTTTCGAATAATATGAATGTTGCAAACTGCATGGTCGGCTCGTCGTATCAACTAGGAATATTCACCAATATTGCAAGTCTTTGCCCGCAGCATTTCTCGGTTGCATTTACTGCTGAATATGTACTTCCAATCATAGTCATCTCTTGTTGTTGTCATTAGCTCTCGTTCAGCTGCACTCTACACAAACGTCGTTCGGGTACGAATTCCTCTTCAACAAATGGAATTACTTGTTGGTACAGCTCGAAGCTGAACCTAAAGAGGCTGCACATTGCTGGCCCGTTTTCATGATTTGCAACATTGCGATACCCAAGCAAGAGAGCAATAGCCCAGATATGAAAAAACAACAACATATTGAGATAAGCAAATGAATATAGAGATCAAAAGTCTTCGCCCTTGTGTAGGGTTAGTAGTTATGCCACGAAGACAGAGGGTGCTTCATTGACTCATTTTGCACTTCTCCACATTTCAATAGTAACAATCCGTTCTTAAATTATTAGGCACTCTTTGAACTCCTCTACCTCGCAGCTTGCAGATAACATTTTTTTTTTGACAGGACACTTCTTGACAATGTGTACCAGTGTTAAACTAGTCTGTTACTTGTTCGCGACCCAATCTTTGCTTGTTCCGTTCTTCGTCAATTTTGAATTTTGAAAGGTC
>JALLOX010000409.1:0-11739 GCA_036939695.1 Thalassiosira ordinaria | reverse complement strand
ACCCGAAAGACGATTTTATTTTTTGTCCTAGAAATTAGGACCAAAATCGGAGTACCTACGGCTATGGTACCTGCCCGCAACAACATTATGTACAGAGAATAGCACGACCTAAACCCCCCTAATTTTGCTTAAACCCCCCCATAAGGCCCTTTTCTGGCCCCAGCCTAGTCTGCATGCTTAAACCCCCCTGCGCGCCACGCGCTAGCTTTTACTTACTAGCTAGCACGTGGCGCGCGCGCAGGGGGGGTTTAACTTTTTGGCGGGAAGGTCTGGGCTCAGCCTAGCCTGCGGCTTAAACCCCCCCGTGGGGTTTAGGTCGGCCTAATCCACTGTAGGTTAGTTGGTAGAATTGAACAAAAAACACACAATTTTGGAAACGGAACTTATCATTGGCACATGGGTGAATCATTATTAGTCTAGTCTACGCTTTGAAACTTATTCTGTGACAGGTGAGGCTTCCCATACTCTCAAGTTGGGAGCCATATTGCTAGACCACCACACGCCTGTCCCTGATGGAAGGATACAAAATGAACCCAGAGAATTAGTTTTGAGGAACCTTTGCATACATGAATAGCTTTTGCCAGTGCGTTGCTGGATTTACCGCCAAAGGCCTCGCAGGAAGACATTCATATTCATGTCCTCTACGCAGGCAATTTTATTTACATTAAGATGATTTGGTAACTTTTTCCTTATATTTAAATAGAGTGTTTGTTGTGTTAGTAGGAGGCGGATCACATGCTGGAGCCCTCCTCATTTAGCTACCTACAGGCAGATGGTTCAGGGGAGAAGTGGAAGTTCCTTTACTTTGCTGTAAAAGTTGTTGGAAAATCTTCATCTCCAATCATATCTGAAACAGCCGCAGTCACGGCTGGCTACAGACCTCAGTGTCCAAGGTGAAAAAATCCCCAGGGTGAAGAACTAACCACCTTTGTTTGGTCAATTCTTTCAACAATTCAAAAGACCGCATATGCAGACCCAATGGTGATGCATGGGTGTCCTTTTTAGTTAGCACAAATCTGGATTTACTAAGTATTTATTTATTTATTTATTTATTTATTTATGGCATATCTTCATCTTGTTAGTTGTTGGAGTTGGAGGTCAGCTGTTTCAGAGGTGCAGGTCATCATCACGAGTTGATGAGGATAGGGACGAGCTAGATAAACTCGAAGTGCTTTGTGGTGGTCCCCATGGTTGGGTGATGGTTGATGATCCAAGGAATATATTTGTGGTTAGCATCAAGCTACCTAAGGGACTGGTGCCTAAGGCAAGAGAGTAAGCATGAAGGCCGGCGGGATTCAATCTTCTGTGCGATTAGTGAAGGTAACGGTAATATTTGTATGTATTCCTACGTAGCATAACTCAATCGCGGCAGGGCCCGCAGCCAGAGAATGGAGGCGATGGCGGGCCGGGCATGCAACAACCACAACATCTGAACCACATCATAAATAAACGCACCAGAAAACGCACAATATCTTCTGAACCTCCAACCTCACTCCACTCTCACTCCAAAGATAATAATTGATGATGCGTGTGTTTCATCCCGTCGCCCTAGCAACATTGTGCCTTTGCTCTTACCCTGGTATGGGAAAAGTTCTGGTGAGTAAATCTACGTGGAGATCATGTTGTTTTCCCTGGGTTTCGTAGTCTTCGAGCTCAGCGCAACCTCTCTACTCGTTTCTTGGAAGCTACGTGGTCGTTCCCATGATGAACAAGCACCATCCTATCAGGAGGGCTCGGGTATTGACGTGTGCCCAAAGGTGTTAGCTTTTGCGATGACTTCTGATAAGAAGAAGGGCAGGCATGAACCTGAAGTTGACTTCGCGTGCGAGTTGAGCGACGGACGCACGATTCCAATCAAAGGCACTGCAGACCAAAAGAAGCAGCTAAAAACGTTGCTCGAGGACGGGCGTTTGGTGAGCGCCGAGTCCAACATCGAAGTGTTGTCGGTATCATCAAATGATGACATCGCCAGCTTGCCTCTTGGGAGAGTAATCGTCAATCGTGGGACTTCAAATGGAGGGAATAGTCGATCCCATCATTCGCATCCTGATGGTGTCCGTAATCTAGCTACCGAAGGGCCGAAGTCTCTTCTAGCAGTTCGTGTCACAGATTCCGAAGGAAGGGTCCACCCCGATTCAGCTGAGACCATTTCTGAAAATATCTTCGGACATGAGTTGACGGTGACCAGTCAGGTCGCAGCGTGCTCCTATGGAAAGTATACACTCACCAATCAATATGATGTTGATATCTTACAACACCTTTCTGCGCCTGGGGTTCTTGACATAGAGATCAAGTCATCACTCACCGAAACACGTAGTCTTGATCTTGGATTATTCGCCAGAGATAGCCTTGAAGAAAAGTTGGGATTCCGGCTGGATGGCAGCGTGTTTCACCATGTGATGTTCATTTACGAGCGTTGTTACATAGATTGTGGGTGGGCGGGTGAGTCTTGGAGGCACATGCTTTACTCTGAACCCTATACACCACAAAACTTACAGGCCTGTGTTTGTTTTCCTGATGCAGCATTTGCCTTTATCAACCATTGGGTTAGCGTTTATGTTTCTGGGTATTACAAAATGCTGGGAACACAGGTAGATCAGCCTGTTCATAACATTTCATTTATTTCCCACTTTGTGAACATGATGATTGATCATTTTTTTGAATCATACTCAAACTCTCAAATCAACGTGCAGATGCATGAAATAGGGCACAATTTGAATCTGGTAAGATGCCCTACTGCAATTTCGTTCCCGAGTAATATCAGTTGCTCATGCCTCTTCTCGATTTTATACTACATCATTTATGCAGGCTCACTCAGGAGGTTTAAATGGACGTGAATACACGGATCGCTCATGTTACATGAGCGATGTGAGTAATGTCGGCGCGATGTGCTGGAATCCTGCTAAGACTTATCAACTTGCGAAAGGAGGAAGCGGTTGGTACAGTGAGAATGCCCATGATATTGCCGTCTGGGATTCTGCTGCGGCCAACGAAAAGCATTGGTGGATCGGTAAGATTATTGGCATTGCTGACTACAAGAACAACCCCAATTCTCGACCCGTTGTTGTGAAGATTGAGTCTGGTGGACATGAGGACCTCTACGTCGGATTTAACCGGGCCAAAGGAATCAACGAAGGCGTAATCGATGCTCGGAACCAAGTTACTGTCATCCAGGCAGGGAACGACGGAGGATATTCGCAATCATACATGAAGGCCATTCTTTCTCCAGGTGAATCTTATGTCGTCACCAATTGGCGTGGGTCGTCTGCTAACATGACCATCCGTGTCTCGGAAATCAACTTAAATGCTGATCCCGCCTATGCAGACGTGCTCGTTGTCCAAGATCCTAAAATTGAGCAAACAAACGATCCTACTGCAAAACCTACAAGCTATCCAACGAAGTCATCTACTCGTAAGCCTCCAAAGAACTATCACGACCTAATTCCTTCGCTCGATACGTATCTAATATCCACCTTCGACTTCGACAGCAAATCAAATGGCAATATGTGGATGGTTAGGTCTCTCTGTGACTTGGAAATTACGTCTCTGTTCATCCACACCAGTGTCAGAGGTGCTGGAATGGTTCGTGCATATACACGAACCGGGAGTTATAAAGGCTTCGAAGATAGCGCAGATGGATGGACAATTATCTTTCACGGTATTGTCGAACAATTAGGCAGAGGAAGTGCTACCCTTCTGGAACTATTTACTAGAGTTGCCATCCGGTCAGGATCTTATCAATCATTTTACGTGGTTGCTGATAATGAGCTGGTGTACACAAGAGGAAGGTAAATCAATCTGCTAATTTCTCTATGAATTATTTTCTATTTTCTTTTTGATGCACATAACGCATCATTTGCCCGTCACTTTTCAGCCAAGAATTCAATAAATACATCAGCGACAGTTGCATCGAGTTCTGTAAGTGAAACTTCTATTGTTGAGTCTGAATATGTGGTTATCAAGCTCATAAATAAATCCCATGCTTTATTGTCTTGCAGATGAAGGATCTGGCGTAGGTGGAGAATTTGGGGCTAAAGCAACTCCACGAGTATGGAATGGTATAATGGAGTAAGTTCTCAGCTCCTTGCATTTATACGCAACGCACATATATTCTCAAAATATCAACGTATGGCTTTGTTTATACATTGATTCAAGGTATGATGTGAAGAAAAATATCACCCTTAACACAACCTACGCATACGATAGTGGCTCGAATGGGAACGTGTTTCTGGTGAAGGCCCTACGTAATATAGAAATCACATCACTTGCTATCAATACCATGACTAAGGGTGTCGGTGCAGTCAAAGTATATTCTCGTCCAGGATTCTACGACAGTCATGAGCACAACAGTGACGGTTGGAATCTGATCTATGACAATGCATTCACACAGATGAGTGGTAGGGGGCAACCTACTTTACTTGATAATTTTGATTCGTTCAGGTTGCCTCTAGGAAAATATCAATCCATCTATGTGTATGCTGAGAAGAAGCTTGTATACAAAAAAGGCCTCGCCAAGGATGAGCCTTTTGTAAGAGACGACTCTTTAATCATTTATGAGGGCATCGCGATAAATGATCATTTTGGCTCGGTGGTGTTTTCTCCCCGGGTCTGGAGTGGGAGTATCACATACCAAGCGTCGTTCGAGTAAAATCTGGTGTAGGGTTGCGTGGTAGACGGCCGGGCGTCTTTTGTTGCTCTCGATAAATTTCGATTGGGGTTGATGTTGGCGAGACATAACTTGAACTTAGCGAGGCCTGAGCTTTTGAAGTGAATTGATACAAAAAAACATGCTTTGCATATTTTCATTCTCTTGCCTCGTTTCTGGTTTCGGGTGCATAAAAAAGTGATCAAAATGTTGGGTGGAAATTTACGCTCACTAGATTTTCTGAGTATCGCACTTTATTAGCCAAAATATTATCTGTTTAGATTATGAAGCTATATTCTATGTAGGAATCAAATACTCTCTATGGGTATCTATCCTAAAATATCCAATTTAGACTGTCTCAGCGTTAATGAATGTCTCATCGGCCACTGCCGGTGAGAGCCAAACGACAGAAGCCCCACATTTCCATTCTCCCCCTGCTATCTCCTCTTCGTTTGATGTGCGCCTAATTTGTCGTCTTGGCAATTTTAGCTCAATTCTACCCGTCTCTACAACGAGAACTTGGTAGCTCCCAATGCACTTCATTAAATAGATAGGCTTTGCTGTTCATGTGGTGCTCTCTTCGCATCATACTTTCATCATCTTCCCCTTTGCACCATTATCATCCGAATTGCCCCCATCGCGTTGTCGACGGCTGCCAGTCCATACATTTGAAAACAATGCACATGACATCACATCTAAGCTTGAAATCAATACAAGGCTAAGTGATGATATTAAGAAAAGCTATGGCGGCAGCGTTTGTCGCTGCTGGCGCCAGATCGAGCTTTGCCGTGGCACGGTCAGGGGTAAGTCTCGTCTCTTCGGTGTCGAAGTAAAATTATCTGGTTCGTGCAAGGACTCCGATTCTAACTTGCCTTGTTTTGATACTATGCAGAACCAGATAGAACGAGGTCTCTACACAACTAGCGCATGCGTCAGTGTAATAGCGTTAGCTGGATCGCCCGATTACAGATACCTGCAAGAGAACGGCATAGACGAGGATATTTATGACCAAGGAGAAGAGTTCGTGTGCGAGCTCAGCTCTGGACTCACAGTTCCAATTAAAGGGACAGATGATCAAATACAACGCATGCGGAATCTTCTCAATGAAGGAAAACTGATAAGTTATGAAATGACTATCGGGGTAGCCGATAATTTCATCCCTGCGAATGGAGATGATTCAGTCTATTTACCACCTGGAGATATCATCTTGGCACCACGCAATGAAGATAGACGAGAGAGGCAACGAGTACTGAGATATAGTGAAGTGTCCCATCCAGATGCCATTGAACCATATAGGCGGAATCTACAAATCTTCGAAGGTACTAAACCAATTTTAGCAGTCCGGGTCACAGATTCCGAAGGAAATGCCCATCCGGACACTGCAGATGTGATTTCAGACAAAGGTGAGTTGTGGAGTTGTTGAATTGTTGTTCGCTTGGCTTCTTGATTCATGTATTGACGTATCGTGCTTGAGTCTGCTGGAATGCTGAAACTTGAAGGAAGGCCACTGTATGGGAGGATGTGCACTAAGATGCAACGCGTATGTTCTTAGCTATGAGATCAGAGACGGGAAACAATCGACAGAACAATGGAAAGCCATTATTTTGTTCACGTCACTTTTACTTGATAGGAGCATAGATGTCAAGCCCACGAATTAGCACTCACGAATCCAATCTCTTTTTCTTTCTCACATTTTCATTCCAACCCCCAAGTATTCGGAACGGATGGTGACGTAGCGAACCTTAAAACCCAATTTGACGCGTGCTCATTCGGCAAACTCCAGGTGACAAATGAATACACTGTGGATATCTCACAACACCTATCTGCTCCTGGAGTTATCGATATTGACATACCTGTACCATTACTGGGAAATGATCGAAAGACCATCCGCGGAGAGATGATCAATGCAGCTCAAGAAAAGCTAGGGTTCAATCTTCCTGGGCCCTTTCATAGTGTCATGTTTGTTCTTGAGCAGTGTTACACCGATTGCGGATGGGCTGCCTACGCCTACGTCAATTCTTGGTTCAGTGTTTACCAAGGCAACAATTACAAGTATGTGGGCGTACAGGTAAGACTTAGTAGACTGAAAAGTGTACTCACAACATAGTTGACTAATGATCTCAATCTCGCATTATATTTCTCCAACCACGTAGATGCATGAAATAGGGCATAATTTGAACATGGTAAGAATGTCTGCAATTTCGTTGCCAAGTATTGCTCTCCTCATCTTCTCACATTTTTCTTGATACATATGAATTATTTTTTAAGGCCCACTCTGGAGGGTTGGATGGAAGGGTCTATACCGACCACACATGTCTTCTGGGCAACCCATACTACAGTGACAATATGGGGGTCATGTGCTTCAACCCTGCCAAGTCGTTTCAGATTGCAAAAGGTCGTAATAGCTGGTATAATGAGAACGCCCATGATATTGTCGTCTGGAACTCTGAGAAGGCTGGTGAATCCCCTTGGTGGTCTGGCACCATTATTGGTATTGCTGACTACCAGAATAACCCCCATTCTCGACCCGTCATCGTCAAGATTGAGTCGGGTGGGCCCGACGACCTATTTGTGGGGCTCAATCGAGCAACAGGCATCAACAAAGACACTGCGGATGCTCGGGATCAAGTCACCGTTATCGAGGCAGGAAATGATGGTCTCAGCTACGCCCAATCTTTTCTAGTGGCAGCTCTCTCCCAAGGAGAATCGTATAGTGTCACTAATTGGCGCAACTCGGGTGTTGATTTAACAATTCATGTAAAGGAAATCAACATAGATGTCGATCCTGGCTATGCAGACATCCTCATTTCACATGGAGATCTTCCAAGTCAAGTTGAACCGACAAATAGTCCTACTCAAAATCCTACAAAATATCCTACTAAGAAGCCTACAAATAGCCCCATCGAAGGTACCTGCGGGAACTCAGTATGTGATCTGGAGGAAACTTCAAGCAATTGCCCTATTGATTGTTCCGGGAAAGAGCTGGAGACGACGTTTGATTATAATCTCGGATCTGGCGGGAACATGTTCACTATTGAGGCGAAGCGGAATGTGTCTATATCAGCAATTGCAATCAACGCTAACTCTCGAGGTGAAGGCGAAGTCAAGGTGTATACACGCAAGGGAGGTTACGATGGCCACATTCAAAGTAGCGCTGGATGGCAGTTGGTATATGACAATCCAACACTGAGCCACGCCCGTAGAGGACAGGCAACAGAGTTGGGGAGTTTTCAGCAAGATGTTATCATCTCTGAGGGTGAATCACATTCATTCTTTGTCACATCATCCCGAGGCTTGGTGTACAAATCTGGCACTCAAGAAAAGTCTATTACTTCTAGTGACGAATCGTTGTCCATCTTAGAAGGGATAGGCACAGATGGGACCTTTTCTAGCCTTGAGTATTCGCCTAGGATATGGGGAGGGAAGATATGGTAAGAAGGAGAGAGAGAGATATAACAAGGAAAAATGTTGCTGCCAGATTATATGCTCATTTTACATTATGCCATTTCTTGCTCTTAGGTACAATGTGATTGGACCAACAATGGCACCAGGAGCATCATCACCAGTGACATCTGCAACATGTGGTGACGGCGTGTGTGACATGGAAGAGGGGTCAGAGTCTTGTGCATTAGACTGCGCGCTGAAAGAGCTTGAGACCACTTACGAGTTCAGCCTTGGATCTAGTGGCAACATGTTCTCAGTGAAGGCGTTGCGTGATATTTCAGTTTCATCACTTGTACTCAATGCTATGGCAAGAGGTGAAGGCGCGGTGAAAGTGTACACTCGCAATGGCAGCTACATTGGTCACGAACGAAGTAGCGAGGGATGGGAACTCCTCTATGATGACCCTGCAGTGATACATGATAGAAGAGGAAAACGGACTGAGTTGGGCAATTTTGATAATGCTGTACCAATTGCAAGTGGTGCCACCCAATCATTTTTTGTCACCTCGACGAATGGATTAGTATATGAGTCCGGCACAACAGAAGGCGCGGAATATGTGAGTGATGACTCATTGGTAATTTATGAAGGAGTAGGCACAACAGATGAGTTTGCTGGTACCATTCACAGGCCCAGGGTGTTTGGCGGAGCAGTCAGGTAAGTGTTACTTTCAATTCTATCAAGATTCCTTGGAGCATGTTATTGTAACACGTGCATTGCCCTCGTTGTGTATGTGACTGCAGGTATCAAGCTCACCAAACAATAACCGACCTATGCGGTGATTCCATCTGTGGGGCCAACGAAGATTCGTGGTCGTGCCCTATTGACTGCAGGGGAAAAGAGCTGGAGACTACGTTTGAGTTCAGCCTTGGGTCAAGTGGCAACATGTTTTCAGTGAAGGCACTGAGAGATATATCAGTGACGTCTTTGGCGCTTAACGCCATGTCACGAGGTGAAGGTGCAGTGAAAGTGTACACTCGCAATGGCAGCTACAGTGGTCACGAACGGAACAGCCAAGGGTGGGATCTCATCTATGACAACAATTTGGTCGAACACAACCGAAGAGGACGAAAGACTGAGCTGGGTGATTTTGACAACGGTGTACATATAGGCAGTGGTGATACCCAATCGTTTTTTGTCACATCCTCACAAAGTTTGGTCTACGAGGCAGGCACAGAAGAAGGTGCTGAATATGCGAGTGATGATTCGATTGTCATATTTGAAGGCTTAGGCACCACCGATGAATTCTCTGGCACACTTTATTCACCTAGAGTGTTTGGTGGAATCATAAGGTAAGTCTTTCTGGAGATAATGTGTGCTCTTCCTAATGGAAAGGGATTTGATACTCAAGTTGTTGCTTTTCTTCACTTGTGCTCAATCTCAATATTCATCACAGATATGACATTAGATAACTCTGTCAGTTCTATTCTGCTGGACATCTACCGAAAAGCTACACTCTCAAAGATGTCACTTGATCAGCTACCAGTGATATACTACTTCAACGAGCGCCTCACTGATCAACCGGTGTAAATTTTCAGCATCCGATTATTATGGTTGCACGGCAGTGCAGGTTCTGGAGTCCACAACAGTGAATACCCATATTTGAACTTCGCTGACCACAAAATATTGCCGTACAGTGGCATGCTATTGTATGAACTTGCATGTCAACTCAAAGATTCTATGTATCCTTGGCTCAAATCTATATCCAATATCAATTGGCTTGCTATGCCTTTGTAAGGGGCACTGCCATGTGAAGGATGATGATGCCAATGATTTCCTAAAAATATTCATAGTTGTTAATAAATTGTTAAGATACTGATAACAGTATCTTCAAGATGATCATGTATGATATGCACTTATACCATGAATGGGGTCATTTTTGGCAGGGCTAGTTATTTGTTGAGACGCCTTGAAACCATCAATAGTACTACTGCAAAACATATCCATATGAGCTGTTTGGCCAGTACATCTGTATAATGATTCTCGAATCATCTTTCAATTAGCAAGGCGTTGCAGTTACGCGGTTTGCTTAAAAAGCTGGTTATGGGCAACGAAATTCGGGTAACGCCTGTTTGTTCAGATTGCGGTTGTCATGTATCCATTTCCTTTTACCACTCCGTCGTTATATTGTACAATGATGGACTTCTTTTAACAAGCCATTGTTGGCTTTTTTTGTACCCCTACTCAAAAAAGATGCACCAACCGTACACTTCCGACTCATCCAAAAATGTTCCACTTGGATGAGGATCATGCAGCATCTCAAACTTGCCATCCTGTTCATGCTTTGCAACAACTACATGGCCAAAATCACCCCGTGGAGACTTCCCCCTCAATATGCAAATCTTTTCATTGTACTCATCAGGAATTGGACGCGGACCAGAGGGATGCAGACGCTCTTTCAGTTGTTTTGTCTCTTCAAGCTCTATCTGAAAATATTCTAAGTCAATCTCTGTCAAAACATCATTTCCGATCATGCGTTCCATACCCCTTTGCTTGATGGCTTTGATTTTTTCCTCATCCTCTGGAGTCTGGATTCTTTTCACTGCATTCCCCCCAGCTATTTTGTATGACCACTGTGTACCACCATCTACGCGTACCCCATGTAGTTTTACTTTGGTGCATTCTCCTTTCTTGCCATCTTGCAGTTTTTGTTGCTGATAGAAACGTTTGATGGCAGCCTCGTACCCCTCTTTTGCTTCGATGAAATTTGGTACATCGTGTAGAGAGTGGCCGAAGATGGAAGCCACGGCTGCTTGGAGTGCATTGCCTTTGGCAGGGCTGAAATCGTCTTGGTAGACCTTTGCTACACCATGTGGAATACTCAGGTCTTTCTCCATACTTGGAAATGATGTAAGAACAAACAGAACGATCAGACCAAGGACAATGCCAATGCACATCGACCAGAGAGCATCCTTATCGAAATCTGGCGAGCTGAACTTCACAAGAGCTTTATTTATGCATACTGAAGGCGTGGAGTGGAGCGTTTGCAACATGTTAATAGTTGGAATGCTGAATACATAGATTGTATTCAATCTGAATTCAATGATGCCACTGCCGATCCTTCCAGACAACACACCGCTCTTCCCTCTCGCTACCCATTTGTCTCTTGCTTTGACTGCTCTTTGGACTGTCTTTGAAGATTGGAGTTGGGAGACCTGTGGCCTGAGGCATTCCAGGGCATTCCCCTCCGTAGAATCTATGCAGGACTCAGTATAAAATATAGCGGGAATATGAACAAACATCAACCACTGAACTGCCACCGAATGAAGAAGAAAAGCATCCAACATTCCTCATCTTCATCATCTTATTCACCCAACCAATCAACACCCAACACCTCTCTACCCCGTGGCTGCTATTTGCTTGGAACAAGTGCGGCATTGCCTTTCAGCGGCGCATCAGCAGCGAGCAATTGAAGTTATACGTACACAGCCACGGCTCATCGTCACCTCTCCAATCCAATCGCTCGTTCGGCCAATACAACATACGACGTGTCTGCGGCATGAGCATCCAATAATGCAAATAATAATGAGCAATAACAAAGAAGGATCATCACTGGACGACGAAATCCTGTCCTACTTTCGTAATGGACCATCGTCGTCATCTACCCGAAAGGACATTCAGAAACATGTGAAATGCAAAAAGACTAATGATAG
>JALLOX010000408.1:0-11753 GCA_036939695.1 Thalassiosira ordinaria | reverse complement strand
TCGGCTGCCGTTGCTATCAATTGCAATTCTGCTTCATTGGGTGCCTCACATGGGATAGTACTCTCGGCGGTAGTATCATCCCTGGGATGGCAGGTGAAGATCAAAGCAACGGGTGGATCTATTGACACGGATATTATATTGATATCAAGAGGTTGGCTAATTGGGCTTGTAGAGGTGGCATTGAATTGTTGTGGGTTTTCGCCTGACAAAAGATTAGATGAGCTGCTGCTGCTGCCGCCATCACCATCACCAGCACTAACGGCAGATGCAATGCCAAGATCACTGAGTGCATTGTGATCTACAGCATCAACGGTATCAGCGACATCGACCACATCCAGAGCAGCAGATATGTCGCCGCCGCCATTGCCGTCGACGACATCCAATTGACCATTGCTTTGGACAGCGGCGATTATTATCAAGAGAAAGAACGGAAATCTATTCATCGTGGAGAAGAATTATTATTGAAGGATGTTTGGGAGGCAGGGTAGCTGCTGCCAGATAAGTATTGCAGTCTAAAGGAAAAGAATGTAAGGGTCTCGAGGCATGGGAGATGAAGCTACCCAGCCATAGCATTGCCATTGTTTATGCACTTGTTGTGTTCCAAATCCAAAAAAGGAAAAAAAGAAGATGAGCCTCTGATGGTCCCGCCATTTTCTTCTCACGAATCACATGCCAAACCCAACTTTTAGCGTACGAAACCACCCAAAAATCGGAGTGGCATAATTGATTCACGCAAACTAATGGGTCCGTTCAAACAGATTCAAATGCAGAAGGCGGTTGAAATGAACTTCGTGCCGCCCGAAGGCCAAAAAATCTGCCAAAAATACGAGTGTACCCAAGAGAGATGAGGTGTATCTAATACAATTGTTATGGCAACATGAGATGGGGTCGACGATAAAGGCAAAGTATCGACGATATTGGCTGCATCGAGCGATCGGACCGTTCGAATGTACGTTAGAGAGCGTTGAAAGAATAATATCACGATTTTGTTTCCTTTCAAACGAAAACAAATAATGTTAAACTCATATGAATGAGGCTGGATGCGTTGGATCTTTACTTACTTATTACTATGGACTATGGTACTCAATCTCTCATTCTTTACGGCTAAACATGGACATAGTGCATGTGTGCCATTATCGCAAGATGGGATAGACTACAGTTGCACATCAGCGACATCTGCGTGATTGATACACGTGGTTTTTGCATCAAAACCAGAACAAATAGAGGCACATAATCCATCTACTGTTCTATCCCTTCTCCTCGGCCACATGAACTAACACCATGACAGAGTAACCGAAACTACAACAATCTCATATTAACCCATTATCTCCTCATCTACCAACGATGGCAGATCCTAGCGCTGTTTCCATACTAGTGGAAAATACCAAAATGATGGCAACACGGCCGGATGCACCCTCCGGTGGGAAGGACAAATATGATGAGATATATGCCAGGTATTCGAAGGCGCTCGGCGGTGATGTTGAAGCCAATCCTGATCTGCTTTCCTCTTTTTCTACTCCCGGTCCTTCAATTGATACTAATGGCGGCGGTGCCAACAATGAGCAGAAAGATCCGCCAAGACTGGATCCACCGGAAGAATACAGTGAACCATCTCGCCCAAAAAGCTATTACCCACCCCTCTCAGACCAAGAGCTACCAACGATGCATTACATCCCTCCCCCCACCGCAGATCAGGAACGATACTATCAAGACTACAGCTCTAATATCCCAGATGTGGGCGTGGTAGCATCGCGAGATGATGATAACGCCACTGTATATTCTTCAAGTCAATTCTCAGTCCGTAGTGGGGGCACAACCAGCGTGGGCAGCGGAGGAAGAGGCGGACAAGCAAGAACGGATATCTACAGTCGAAGAGATGACATATATGACCGACTTGAGAAGTTGAACGCCAGGAGAGATGCATTACGTGGTATTACCACTCCAGACTATTCGACCTACGCGTCCTCAACCTATGCTTCCTTACCGACATATAATGAATACTCACCTACATCAGTCATGTCATATCCGCAACCCTCCTATGCAGCCGAGCCATCATCCCAATCATCAGTAGCATCGTCAATGCTGCCAAGCAAGTACTCACAAAAGTCTACGGAAGAGATTGATTCACGGTTAGAGTACTTGACCAAAGAAAGTCTGGCTTACCAAAACAGGGCAGCTTCACCACCTAGTCTGACAAATAGTAAAAAGGTGACATTTGAATCTGATTACATTTATGGCTCCAACATTGGCATGATGGATGATAGGAGTATTGCAGGAAGTGTGCACAGTGCAAATAATATGCCTTCAGCTATCCCTGCTGCTGGAGCTGCCACATCAAGCACCTCAGTTGCATCAGGAGCTGAAGCCTCTATATCATCGTCTGCGGCATTGCTCATTAAGAGTCTCACTATGGAGAGCACTAGTGATGCATCTAAGAGCACAAGAAAGTCCTCCAAATCGCTCGCCATGAGGGTACTCTCAGAGAAGATTTTGGATGGTTACACCATGACGCGTAATCACTGTCCCAAGTGCAAAATGGCCCTGTTGTTGGGTAGTAATAAAAAGTCGTCAACCGCTGCAGAAAATCAGAGTTCAGACTTGTTCAACAGCGACGGTTCTTTGAACATGGCATCCCTGGACAAGAAAATCAATGGAATAGGAGGAGCAGCAGCCAAAGAGGAATGTGCTTTCTGCCCAATTGACGATCTGCGAACTACCATCTCACGAAATGTTTGCAAACGCGTCATGGCATCCAAGCTCCTATCTGGACTCGAGGTGGGCAAGTCCTCTACAGCATCTGGTGGCAAGTCTTTGTGTGATGTTTGCCAAAGTCCAAGTCTAAGCAACTCATCGGGTGCAGCGATGGAATGCCAAGTGTGCCCCATACTGGATGCAGCATGTCTAGAAATGGTTCGGGAGGAGGGGAAAGGTGGCACAATTGCCCGTAACAGTTTTTGTGGTGTATGTGCATGTCCTCAAATCTGTGCAGTTAGTGGATTGATGAAGTGTGTCGTTTGTGAGGTGTTGAAAAGGGAGCTGGGCAACTTGCCTCAGTCATGCGCCGCAAGCGTGGCACCAAGCATCAACTCTTCATCTCTGGGCAAATCAAGCGCTTCATCCATTGTTGGCACTAGCTTTCTCCCATCATCGGCTACAAGCGTGGTGGTTCAACCGACACCACTGAACCCCTCCTCCGTGACTAGGGGTATGGTCTCCCTCATGTCAGATACCACCAACTCGATAACTGAGGATGTGACATCTCTCCCTCCGGATATGACCAAGAGTCCAAATATCAATGTCAACGAATTTCCCACTGATATCACCAACAAGGTCGATTATTTGACGAGGCTGCAGCAGCAGATTCAAGAAGAGCTTGCCAAAGTGGGCACAGTGTCGCACCTTTCAATACCAATTTTGGGCTGCCAGCCTTTGGATCAGGGACCCAGCATCGAGGAAGGTCGGGGCCAGGAGATTGTAAAGAGCCCATCTATAACATCCGGTAGCACATCGCCGCCGGACCTTGCAAAGCTCCAAGAAGAGCTGCGAGTGGGTCTCGAACGGGCAAGCAAATCCAGGTCTAGGGCGTCTGCAAGTTTGGACCTGAACCAATTGCAGAACGAGCTTAAGCTGGAGCTTGCAAAGGCCAAGGAGTCACAGGCAATGCTCGAAAGGAACCTAGAAAACCACCCAGCTAATAATGCCGGGGGTGCTGACTTGACCAGCGCTAGCATCAAATCACGGGAGGAGCTCAAGGCTGAGCTCGACAAGGCTAAGCAGGAGCAGGTTGCACTCCTGACTAAGATCATCATGGGCACCAAGTGGGCTGCAGCGGGTGGTGCCGCTGGCATATGCGCTCCTGATGAAGACCCAGACCCTACGGTAAGCAAGGATGATACACATGACCTCCTTGCCGCAGCAGACCACGTGAATCAATCCTACTCAATTAGCCAACAGGAGGTAGATGCCACGGGACACATAAAGGAGTACATACCACCACCATCATACTTTCATCGTTCGAATATACCGCGCGTGGTAGTGGTGTATCACATACCTGAGGACAATGATTGCGATCCGAGTGTGGCAGCTACTAGTCATCATACAAAGAATTTGAAGAAGTACCCGGCGTTGCCCCCTGAGAGGCACGAGAGCTCGTTCCTTGATTGCTGTGGCAGCAGTAAACCCGTGGTAGTCCAGCATCCCAAATATCATCACCTTGATGATCAGCACCAAGATGATTATGATTATGACACAATCGAGACGGATGCGGACTACTCGGTTGATTATACATTGAACACCATGGATGATTCGCGTTTTGACCACCTGCGCGAGAGCCACAGTAGGAGCAAGGCGTCCAGAGATGTGCAGGATAGGTACCAAGTAGAAGATGATACTGACAAAGTGTCAGGCCGACAAAGACCTCGTAGTAATTCCGTACCAAATTCATCTACGGGAAAGTGCCTCATGTCAATCTTTCAGTGTGGGGCCATTGATGACACGGATGCATATTCCATGGTGAGTCGTAGGGGCATCATGATGCAGCCACATCACCCACAACAGCATCTCTATCATCGGGACATAATGCAATATGAACAATACCAGCAGGAAATGCCAAGGGAGTCGAGAGAACCATCGTTAGGAGGTGGCTCATCACATCACAACAACTTTCGCAATCAGAACGCCGAGGGATACAATCCTGAACAAAGACACGAGTCAAACCTAAAGCATCAGGTACAAAAGCAGAGAGGACTCTCAGCGGTGGAAAATGCAGGCGCACTGCGTCATCAGCAATTTCGTCGTCAAACCTCTGAACGATACACTCCGAATCCGAGCATGGACTCACGCAACATGGCGTATGAAGGAAGAATGCAGGTGGCAGAGAAACAAGTCGTAGACAATTATGGTGGCTCATTGCGTCGCAAGCAATACATTCGTGAGGATTCCAATCCCAGCAGCATGGCATCTGACTGCGATAGCATGTGTCGTGCTGGGCCAGGCTCACCTGCATCACCAAAATCGCCTGGCAGCAAGTCCTTTCGCAAAAAGTACAGTATTGATGAATCTGAGTACGATGGCAATAGCATGTGCCGTGTTGGTGAGACTGTTCAGTCGCCCAAGCTGCAGCATCATGATCAATGGAACTATTCATCATTTTCTAACAAGCACAGCTTTGATGAATCTGAGCCAGGCAAAGATGATCGCAACGAAATCCTGAGGCAGAAGGTGCGCAGCCCATCGCCCCTCTCGGAGTTTTCTGGCATGAGCAGCAAGCAGCAGTACAGCCTCGGTGGAGGTGGAAGCATCAACAATTGGTCTGATTATGGCCCACCAAGATATCCAAAGTCATCACTCAGGCCTCCTCGCTCTCCTTCTGACTCACCACCCCTCTCATCTGCACCACTGCCACCACCACCACCACCATCCCGCTACCTCGATCAATACAGTGTTCAATCAGATTTGAGCGACTATAGCAGCGTCAACAGAAAAGTGACCTTTGGCAATGGTTCCTTTTCTCGGAGGGACCAAAATCAACGCAAAATAATTCAGCAGCAGCAGCGGCTAAGGGCATTGACCGAAGAGAGTGGGGGCAGCAATATTCATGACAGACACTTGTCGCAGGTGGATAGTTCCCTGTCAGGTTCAAGAAGGTTCTAGACAGGAAATGAAGTGCATGTATGAAGTATTTCTCTCCTCATTGGTATTTTTGGATTGGGCTGTATGTGTTGATGCATAAAATGTTCTCTATTGAGTGATTCAAATTGTTTGTTGTCCAGTTGATGTTGTATGTGTGCTTGTAGAATAAAATGCAGGCAAATAGATAGATGAATTAAGTTCTATTATCATAAACAATACAGTATTATGAGAAGATTTACATATTCTTTCATTCACAGATAGCTGGAGAGTACATAATGGTTGGCACCCATTCATTTTGATGGATCTGCAGAATTGATGATGCAAAAAAAGCTTCTCAGGTATTGCAACTCGCTCTAGAATTGCAAGGGAAGCAATTGATATGATCATGGACCCTTTTTCCTTACAAAACTTTTGTTTTATATCACATCACCATGGAAGATACATCGACAGAACCACTCTCTACTATTCTTATCAATATTATACCACTGCAATCTTTCTCTACTTTGCGCACAAAGAGATTTCATATCAAATGGAACCATATTTTGACCCATTTGTGTGACCATTGGTCAAATCAAAACCATTGTGGAGAGACTCAGAGTATGGCTTTTTTTGAATCAGCAACTTGTGACCCTTTTGAATGATCAGATATGAAGCTAGAGCAGCCAAAACTACACAAAACGCAAAAGTTGCACCAGCTCCTGAATGGCCATCTTCCTCACCAGCACGAATATGATTTGCCTGCACCTTGACTGTATTTTGGAAAGATTGGATCATGTCATCATTGAACAACCGAAGGTCACAACACGAGAGCAGATCAGCCTCCACAACGGAACATCGGCGAGGAAGGAGTGTATCATCATCGGTATCATTGACCAAGACGGCATTTCCGGCCACCTTGTCCAACTGCTTCTTGAAATTGTAAAAGTCTTTGGTTGGCGTGAGAGTATCAGCTCCATTGTAGGGTCCACCAGACTAGACACACATTGGGCATATTGCACAGACACCGGTCAAAGGTGATATTACAAAAAGGAAGCTATCTTCAAAGGCATGTTTATTCTTACCATCATGACAAAGTCGGTGGGACCATCGTAGGCATAGGCGACAAAACCACTCCAGGAATCTGCCATATTGTCTAACACTATACTGACTTGGGCCCAATCGCGTGTACCCTCGGGAGTTTTCCTATCCAAGTCATCTCTATCAACTGCTCAATGATGATGATGAAAAAATAAGTTCAGGTTAGGTCAGTTGGGATTGAATTACATGAAGTCTGAACTTACAGTGCGAATGTGGGCATCCCATCTACCATAGTAATTTTATGAGTTGCAAGATGTGTCATTGATGATTATTTGTTCCAAAATAATATTCATGTAATAAAAAGTACGGTTGCAACAAATAGTAAAAGGGATGCAAGATATCAGGGATGAAGGAGACAGTGCCATACCTCTGTGAATATGATTGGAACAGATGTATTCCGAAGAGCTTCATACAATGAAAAGTACGTGCCTGGAGTGCCATCAGGATTCTGAAAGTAATCCTGAGTAGAAGAACACCAACTTTCAACATTGATACCGACAATATCCACCGGACTTTGACCAAATTTATTCTCTTCAAAATGCTGAAATCCATACGTTGGCTCATCACCAGCAGCATCCTGGACTAATGTACCCTTTCCCTCTTCGGCACAAGTCAAATAATCGGCAGTCAGCTTCATCACTAGGTTCTTATCCACTTCCGCTCCTCCAATCACAGATGCATCTTGAGTTGCATAGATCAATGGGAGAGTGCGGTCTGTCACCTTTTCGTCCACCATCCTGTGATAATATGAAAATCAGGAGAAAGAGAGATACGGAACAAGACAAGAATAATATCTTCAAAGGTGAGCTAGAAGTCTAGAACCAGGTTTGGATAACTTTAATACTACTGCCGATGTGATAATAGATACGCACCTATCCATGAACAACTTCAAATCCCTTGCATACGCTCTAATACAAGGTGCTGCCTGCCACGCATCCTCGTCATTCATAACCTCATTGCCGACCATCCCAGCCAACGCATTTGGATACTTCAAATACTCCACAATTGCAGTAGCACCATATCGAAACAGGCCCTTCTTGTAGCACTTTGGCGCTGCCAGTGTTCGATCCAGTACGCCACCGCCCGATGCGCTCGTCAGCGGAACAATGACATAAACGCCAAGGCTAGCCGCACCCTCGAAGAATTCTCGGTAGTCGACATGCTGGGGGTACATTCGATACAGTCTAACTGTATTGAAGTCCAGATCGAGGTCACGCAGCTGTTGCAATATG
The DNA here is from genome assembly GCA_036939695.1 of Thalassiosira ordinaria. Lineage (NCBI taxonomy): Eukaryota > Bacillariophyta > Thalassiosirophyceae > Thalassiosirales > Thalassiosiraceae > Thalassiosira > Thalassiosira ordinaria. Next base: position 3,813 of record JALLOX010000408.1, on the reverse strand, counting down.
CCCACCCACGCCGTGGCATTGTACCCGTGGGAATCTTTTAGGTAGTCGACTGGTGGCGTAGGGAAGGCAATGCCCTTAACTACAAATGGCGTCCCGTCGCGTTTATAGAGATGTTTGCCCCGTACGTGGACGGTATCGTTGATGCCAATTGGTTGGATTGTCACCATTTCTTTTGCGAGATCCCGATAGAGCTTTGAGTCGTTTCAGTAAATAGATTCAATGGTTGCCTGTCGAGAGCTGATAATAATGAGAGGAGTCCGCCGCCGGCCGGGCGGAGTACAGGAAGAGGAAGCTCGATCGAAGGAAGGGCATTTTCATCTCGAATTCGTTTGATCGGAGTGATGGATGAGAACCAACAATCGAAATCGATCGAGCGGAGATCGGAGATTCGATGAGAACCCATGGGATCTTCCCCCGCGTTTTAGCGACAAATAATATCGCCAGTTATCGCTTTTTATATATTTGAATATGGGGGCTCGGCGGGGGGCCCGCGCTAAGTATTGTCTCCACCAAACAACAACACGCCTCAACAACACCAACACCACAAAAACGGAAGAAGCCGATGTCGAAGACGACCCTCCTCCTCGCGATGGCAGCGGCAAGCTACCTTCCCGCATTTGCAACACCATCATCACCATTTCATTTCCCTCCATCCGCCTTTCTGAGCCCTCCCTGCCGGGCGTCTGCAAAACTGTGTAGCAGAGGATGCAGAACCGCGGACAATGCCCTCGTGCCAACGGCATCACTGACGTCATTGGCAACTCAGCCTCCAGGCAAGGGAGACTTGTACGGCGACGAAGAACTTTTTGACCTCTTGAATCTCCATCAGGCATTGTATCCTGAAGAGCAAAAGGGTCTCTTTAGTGGAGCTGCCAATAATATAGACGGCAATGATGGTGACCTAAATGAGGCGTCGATAGCTGGTGGCATTCATGATTGGGTACTGGACGCTCTAAATGACGACAATGGGGTCACCCCTGAAACAAAATCCAATCCTCTTCCTAATGGAAACGATCGAGGCAGTGGTAGTGATTCCACCGATGTATCAGCCATACCTGGCCTTCATGAGCTGGTACTGGAAACGATTGAAGACATAAATTCATCATCGTCTCCTTCCAAAGAAGAAGACAATTCACCAATCAATCAACTTGCATATGACAATCTACAAACACTGCTCCGTGATAAAAAGCCATCAATACGGGCTATTGCAACAGATGTGGACGGAACTCTGCTCTCGGGACAGTATCTCCACCCAACAACACAAGAAGCAATACTAAAGGCCATAGATCTAGCCTACGAAAATGCCGAAGAGAATCAAAAGATTCAACATTTCTTCCCAGCAACGGGCAAATCTCGCAAGGGTGCAGTGGGTAGCTTGGGACCCATTATTGGTCCTCTCCTTTATCAATGCCCAGGAGTGTACATACAGGGACTTTATTGTGTAGACAAGGAGGGTAATGTGGTATTTGAGAAGAAGCTATCGACTTCGGCAGTACGAGCGGCGGAAGAGCTGGTGACTGAGTTTGGCATATCCATAGTTGGTTATGACGGTGATGACTTGTACACAACAGAGCAGACTGAGGTAGTCATTGGTCTATCTGAATTTTATGGAGAGCCTACCGTAGAAATGATCAATGGTGGGGGTTCAACATTAGCTGAACATCCACCAGGGATGCACAAACTCTTACTGATGGATGAAGACTTGGACAAGCTAGCATTGGTCCGACCAAGGCTCGAGAAACTTGCAAAAGAAAATGATGCCACGGTAACTCAGGCCCTCCCCACAATGCTGGAGCTATTGCCATCGGGTTGTTCAAAAGCTTACGGTGTGGAACGAGTATGCGAGGCACTGGGTATTAATGCCTCCCAAGAACTACTGGCGTTGGGTGATGCGGAGAATGATTCGGGCATGTTACGGATGGCTGCTGTGGGTGTCGCTGTTGGTAATGCTTGTCCGCAGGCGAGGGATGCTGCCGATTTTATCATGAGGGAAAGGCATGATGAGGGTGGGGCTGGATTGGCGATGAATTTGTTTGGTTTCTGAGATTGATTGAATGCACAAGATGAAGATAGAACTTATGATTCAGTAGTGAGAAAACATTTCTGCCAACCTTTGCAGCACGTATAGTAATTTTGATATCGAGAGCAGTCTCTAGAGACCCAATGATTTGACTAAGTTTACAGTTGAAATTCTAAAATGAATACACAATATGATATGTGAATATATGTATTGAAGAGAACGAGTAGGATCTAAGTCCAAGCTTACTTTATGCACTGCACACATAGATTAGATGTCAAGAATATGTATTTTTTTGTCTTTGATGGTTGGGTTGTTTGTTCCTAAAAATTGGCATACGTCTGAGTCCCACTGGTAACCCAAATCTACAGCATACGAGCCTTGAATTTGATTGAGCGCACTCGTGCAGGAGAAGCCGGTCCAGTTATTGATGAAGGTACATCCTCGAAGGAATTGGATAATGTGCCAAAGAGTGGATCAAAGATGTTAAAGGCATAGCCAAAGTTGGAGTTGTTGTGAACGTGGTGTGTCTGGTGGAGGTCAGCCGTGTTGAAAGCAAAAATGCTATGCCACAAAGGGATCGTGAAGGATGAGTAGGCGTGCTCCAACACACACTGTGTCATGAGAATGTTAAGAGCCAGCACCCATGATCCAACAGAGATACCAACAATACGACTTGCAATGATGCTTGCAGTGTAGTGAGCAAGCTTCTCCAATGCTGGTGCATGAGGCCCCAAGGGGAAGTCCATTACGACGTGATGATCCTTGTGTCCCCATTTGTAGAGAAAAGGGACAGCATGTGCAATGCGGTTGAAACTGTACATCATAAATTCCCATACAACAAACCAGGAAACCATCTTGTCGCTCCATGTCAACCATGACTCGTGGTTGTAACTTGAGAAGATTCGGACCGGCCCACCAACTGTCATGAAACAGGCGAAGCCGATAGCCCAATTGAGAGGAAATTCTCGGTATATGGTCTTGTAGACACGAGCTCGAGGCCATTTTGTCCCGATACCTCTGAGCATGTTCTCTCGCGGGGGTAGGATGCGATCCTCTCGGATCTCAAGAGCCGTGAAGGCTACCAAAGCACAAAGCTGCTGGCCAAACAGCATACAAAATGCCTCCAAGTTTGTGAGTTGGTTCTTGTCACGAAGTAGATCAAACCTATTCTCTTTGTTGAACCCAAGAAGATAAGCGGCTCCGAAGAGGGTGAGGAACATTAGCGAGGCTTGTAAGATACTGCCTGATTTGGTGTTGCTACTCAAGATGGATTGCATCATAGCAGAAGTGTTGGCATTTGAAGTATTAGGGGTCATCTTATCAATAGAGTAGTGGTCGTTGATTTGTTGACGGTTGTGGTTGTTATTGAGAGAAGTTGGTATTTGAAATTGTGAGACTTGAGAGAGAGCGAAACTCATACTGTTCTTTTGTCAAATGATGTACAATATCTTTTGTTGTAATTATCAATGGCGGCTGAAGTTAGTCATGATCTCAGAAATACCTTACGGTCGGTGGCGGAGGTTTTGGTCATGATCCTCCATGATCACAGAAATACATCATCTATTATGCTCGAGCTAAAACTAGTAGCTGCCGTTGGAGGTTCTGATGTTCAATAGAGGTACTGCAACAACCTCAACACGCAATAATTCAACCATGATTCAACGCAGCGTCCACTCGAGCCTTGGTCTTGACATATTTCTCTCTCTAGAGAGAGAGATAGGTTGATGCAGAGAGTAGATCACTGCAAATTAATTTTAGCGTTAGACGGAGCTAAGAAATATGTCTAGCGCGCT
>JALLOX010000407.1:0-12937 GCA_036939695.1 Thalassiosira ordinaria | reverse complement strand
TCCCGTGCCCAACTGGTATTGGTAGCCTGCGTTCGAACCTAGAAAGGTACCCCCCACCCACTAGATTGTCCTACTGCTAGATACTCTCTACATTATACAGGGAGAGATGTCTCGGTTTGCTTGGCCGGCAGGAGCACTTCGTTTTTCTGGGCCTATCACGAGCAAGATCGAGAGGAGACCCACCCCCCCACAGGAACCTGCAGACATTCTTCATCCCCAATCTTTCCAGGCGCTCATAAAAGGTAAGAAGAGGTAAAATACCTGTACGAATGACAATAACATGAATGGTGATACAGACGAAGAGGATGGCGGTGGCAATACCCGCCATCGCGATGGCGATGAGGCTGGATACTTTGAATACAATTATGACAATTTCCTCCAAACTAGCATGTCCGAGCAGCAGCTGAATAATGCTATCGTTGAGCAAGAAAGACCAACTACATCTTCCACACTGCCTCCTCAAAGAGGTCAATTAGATGATGTGATGAGTCCACCTACATCTGAGAATCCTCCTACCTTCTTTGAAGTAGAGGCTGAGCTTGTCCAGGATCTGGAAAATCCTCCAGTGTATAATGCAGTAGCAGTTGCAGTTGATAACAGCAGCGCACGGCCGTCGTTTTGGCAACGTTACCAACCTGCTATTGTAGTATTGATCGTGTTTTTAGGGATTACATTGGTGACATCATTTAGACCTTGGGAAAACGAAGATGCTACAACTACAAACACTCTACTCACAATGGAGACTCCGACAATGAAATCGACTTTCGAAGGCAATACGACTTTCTCTGAGGTTAGCACAAATACTTCGGCTGAGATGGTATCAACAGTGCCACCCAAACGGAATGTTCCATTTTCGAGCATCACAACAAGCACGTCTCCTTCTGTTGGCATATCGAGCACGACTGCAACTATAGTTTCAACACCTGTGGCAACACCAACTCGTTCAACCACCATGGCCGTGGCCAATACTCCAACGGCAACAACTATCATGGCCGCAACCAAGGCTCCAAGAACTAATACCACTCTCACGACAAATTTAGAGTCTCCAACGGCTTCAACATCGACAGTCCCATGTACTGAGTTCAGAGCTACCTTGATCGAGCATACAGATAATGCAGTTGACTGCAAAGAGGAATGCGCTAATGTTGTAGCAATGGATGGAGATTCGGCCATTGTAACTAGGGACAAGATAGACATTCAAATTCTCTCTCATACCAGTGGAAGCTTTGAGGAAGTGACAACAATACCATTTCGACATACGGTCGACGCTGCTGCAATCTCTGGCAATGTGGCTGCTGTAGGATACATGAAGGAGAGGTATGATGGAAAGAACACTGGAGGTGTCTATGCGTATGAAAGAGATTCTGCTGGAGACTGGATACGAACTGCACACATAGATCCTAGTGCCTTGGATATTGGTAGAGCAGGAGATAAGTTTGAGATTGCTGTGGACGTTGATGAGTCGCGGTTGATAATTGGCGTGCCAGAAAACGGGAAATCAGGGAACAGAGGGTCGGTATATATCTATAAGCGTGATGGACGTACTTGGCTGGAAGAAGAAAAGCTCATTCCGGACAATATTGATAAGAATGTTGAGTGGTTTGGTACCTCAGTGTCAATAAAAGGACAGATTCTTGCTGTGGGCGATCTTCTATATGGCAATGATGATGAAGGAGCTATATTTATATATGATGCTTCGTCCAACTCGTGGGGCAAAACGTCAGTAATCACCAATCCCGACTGCAACAGATGGTTTGGTGCTGATCTAAAATTGACACATGATGGAGGTTTGCTAGCTGGATGTCCTGGTGCAGACGACCGGGCTGGAGCAGTGTACTACTATACCAAACCGGTGAGCACGGGAGAGTATGAAATGGAGCAAAAAATCACTGCATCTACTGGTGATCCAGGTGATGCAATGGGAGCCCGAGTTGCAGTTGGTAGTGATATCATACTTGCAGGGACACTTCGTAAGGAGACTGGTGGTAAAGTCCATGCATTCAAGAAAACGAATAGGGACTTTTGGAAAGAGGCGTTGACAATCGATGGGCCAGCAAGCAGTGTAAACTTTGGGACTAATTTTGGTGTGTCATTTGATGCGCAAAAGAGCAAAGGGTTCATAATCGTGGGCTCGGATGGGAATGTTCATTATTATGCATTGGCGTGTTCTTAGTCCAAAAACTCTATTCACGTGAACGTATCATGTCTGACTTTCCAATGAAAGCCCGTGTCTCATAAGCGAAAAATGCAACTCTGTTAATACTGCCTTGGGACGTGCGCCCCCTCAACTAGATTTGATCCAATACTGCCGCTGATATTGATATTATTCACTCGCATACGCTATTGGCAATAAGAGATATGGTGCCATGTGGAGGACATTCTTGACTGTAAAAGTAGTAAGGAGTATCAAAAAATGAGAGCAGTCCCACATCTGTTAGCCTGGATAAGTAGAGAACTCTCGCCCGTTCCCATCTCACTGAGTCTGATGATTCAAGAATTCTAAATCACATCGAGAGGCCCCAAAGATCTTGGTCTTTACAGCAGCGCATGGTCTTGGTCTCGATCAGTAGAGCAGATTGTGAATCAATATCATAAAAGACAGATGAAATCACCACAATAATGTTTTGAAACAATAGCAAAATTAAACTGCAACGCTACAAACGTAATAATAATCAGATGGTAGAGAATGAAGCACCTCACGATTACAGCCATAATCCTTTCTGGACTTGCGTTGATAGCTGGTGAGTCGACTGGTCAAAATCTTGAAGAACCCGCCAAGGATGACAGGAACATCCGTGTGGCTCGAGGCAGCCTACGTGTTCCAGAGCCCTCAAAGGTAGGTGTGATGAATGCTCTTATGCCTCGGAATATATTGATTTCCCCTCATAGATTATGCTTGTTTCGTCACACGGGGACAACCTATTCTTATCTTGATATGATAGAGCCGTCGACTCAAAGGAGCCTCGAAGAAGAGAGTATTATATCGCAGGCCTGGGCTTGCCCCGAGGCGAGTACCTCGCACGAGGAGACACCCTTCCACGATGGCACGTAGACCGTCTCCTTACAAACGCACATCGACCCGAAGACCTTGGTCTCCTTACGAGCGTTGATCGCCCATACAAACACGCAGACCTTGGCAACCTCGCAGACCTCAGCCGTCTCGGAAGCCTGCACATGACTCTCGCTATCGCTATCCCGGAGACAGCTATGGACCAGCTGACAGGTGGATCAAACCTCGCAGACCTCAGCCTTCTCCTAAACCCGCATCCGACCCAAGTTCTAAACGGGGGATAAATGTTGGGAATGGTGGTGGATACGATTGGATCAAACCAAATCGTCCAGACACACCCAAGTATCAACAAAACTATGGTGGTTACCAAGGTGGTTACAATTGGATCAAACCAAATCGACCAGACACACCCAAGCAACCCAGGTATGAACATACGAGTCACCTTAGGGCTCAACGCGGGCGTTACCAGCCCCGACAACCTGGAGACGATTGGATTAAGCCCCCCTACCATCATACGGGCCACCCTAGGGCTCAGCGCGGGCACTACCAGGAATATGATTATCCAAGGAACTACCAACCTGGAAACCCAAGGTACTACCGACACGATCCCAACAGAGATAACTACAGAAGAAGCCATTCCTGGAATTCGGACTACAATGACAGCCGTTATCGTCCATATGTCCGGAGGGAAGATGACTACTACCGCTATGGACCCCAAGGACGCACTACTTATGGTAGAGGGTACCAGCCTCAAGACTACAAGAAAGGAAAATGGGACAGAGGCTACCATCGGAGTAGACAAGATGATAAGCGAGGCAGCTATCCAACTACACCCGCTGACTGTGGAGATGTTTCTGTTCTACTCGAAGGAAAGAATGGTGACACAAGAGATTGTTTTGACATTCTGACTCGTGGCATCCAAGCCAAATTCAAGGTAGACGTTGCGGAAAAAGTTTGTGACGAAAATCCTGACACAGTCGTTTGCATTGAAGTTGACTCTGATACCAATGATGAAGAATGTAAAGGCTTTGTTGAGGATGCAAACAAGTACCTTGGCAAGAAGTTACCCGAAAACTGCAAGGTTGTGGAAGATGATGACACCTCAAAGAAATACAAGACAATACGCCGCCGCCGTCGCTACCCGAGAAGAGATTTTAAAGCTCTACCCGATTCTCCTGTTACGGGCAGAGACGAACTCAAAGATCCTGGCTTGTGATGGGGATATTTTGCATTACCTGACATGTTTTATTTTGGGTGTATGATGTTGTTCAGACCTTGCCTCCTTACCTCTTACAATCCTGGAGCAACATCTTCTGTTTGATTCATTTTGATGAGACTTCCCACAAACCACACATGTGGAATATTGCTGTACTTTAACATTCTCTTGGACCCAAGTATATATTTGCATTCCTTTAATTCCAACTGAAAGTTCAATTGGCTTTCTACGTAATAACTTTAGATAGAAATGTATTATCATCCGGACTGATACAATTGGCTCAAGTCCGATTGTCCCAGAAAGGTTGAGTACATATACTTTTATCTTCTGCATTCTGCATCTCCATCTGAGTTGTGTGAACTTAACCATTCTTTTAGCTTTCTACTACTTCAAAGTAAATAGTAGATAATGCCCACACGCCACATGATGATCTGGGTTTCAGACGAAAGATCTGAACTCATCATCTTCTGCTCGAGGGGATCCAAGATAATAATGTATCAGACCTTCTCCAAGGTATTCTTCCTAAATCTTCTTCATGATATGGTACTTTACTTTCTTAGCATCTGATTTCTCAAACCTCAATGCATATATGCAAGTCCATAATCATGATGTTTGAACTAATAAGATGAAGATTTGTTTAGGTAGGGCAGGGTGCTCACCAAAGCAGCAAATTAGGAGCCGCTTTCCTTCACAACTCTATTTCACAAAGCTGTCAGAAAGCAACACTGAAACTACTCCCTATGTACCTACGCTATGTACCCACCGGTTTCCTGGTGGTTCCTGGTATAAGTATGAAAAGGATGGACATCTTAAGACTCGAACTAATGACAACACAATACATAAGCAAAAACGGTCCCAGTAGGTCCCGATAAGACATCTTCGCATTGGATTCATTAATTAGGTTGATTGAGGCTGGTTGAAGATAAAATTGGGACGCCGGCTCCACGTGGTCGTCCATCCCAGTACATAAAATATCTTTCCAGAATCCAAATCCAAAGGGCCAATCATGTCGCATCACATGGCCAATATCAACAACAATCCATCACATGGCCAATATCAACAACAATCCCGCCCAAATTAATGGGGGTTGGCGTTAGAACAATATTCGAATACCTCATAGGGCCAGTTTTGAGGGGTCATTACTCCCCGATGCCTCGGAGAAAAAGGCATTTTACCTGGAATTCGGGGGTAATGACAGTCTCTAGAGATCCCTAAACTCTCGCCAAGATCTGTTAAAACTTTTGGCTAGTGCCCACCCACTCAATCAATTCAAAGATCATTCAAAGCTATTGTATGATCGCTGGCTATCGAAGACCGGCAACGTCCATCTCCTGTCTCCTCTCTCCTCATATCTCTCTCTCTCTCTCTCTCTCTCTCTCTCTCTCTCTCTCTCTCTCTCTCCAGCAAAACCTACCATCACCATAAATAACATGGTAAAGAAGAATCCACTCGCCCTCCGAGGCTCCCTCCTCAAAGCCTCCTTCCTCCACGATGACGATTGGGATCCCACGGAAGAATTATCCTCCTCAGGTCATGTCGAAGTGGATGCCAGCGCTCGCAACAAAAGCACAAACAATAATTGTGCCGCAGCCCCATCAATTAATTCCTCCAACAGTCGCAGCCACAGCAAAGATGACGACGATGATTCCTACAGCAGCAGCTCCTCGTCCTCCTCCATCTTCGGCTACGGCTTCAACTCCGTAGCCCGCCAAGCATCCCTCTCCACCATCCAAGACTCGGCAGCCGAACCCAATAAGGAAGAAACACCCCACGAATTAGCCGCGCATGTAGCTCAACGTGTCAAGAGCAACTTTTACAAAAATCTCCCCGAATCTCTCCTGGAAGATTACGAACGCAAGGATTGCATTGCTCCCTTTAAAACTACCGAGATAGTATTAGGTCCATTATTGGGAAGTGGTGAATTCAGTCACGTATACGAAATCAAGGGATTTCGTCCCCAACTCTCCTCGGAATCGACATTGGACGCCTCCCAAATCAAAACACGCAAGCATCTCAAATCACGGGAACGATATCACGATACAAAAAAAGCATGCTATGCCGTGAAACACTTGAGGCCGGATTTGGTGGAACGGTATGAAACATTGGAGTATGTCCAGAGTGCCAAGGATTTGGCAATGGAGGCGGAATTTTTGAGTAGTTTGCAGCATCCGAATATTATCAAGTTGAGGGGGATTAGTTTTGAGGGTGCGGGGGGGTTTGCTAGGGGTGAGTTTTTTTTAGTATGTGTATGTAGTTTGTGTATGCTGTGCCATTATTATTTTGTTTGAGTTGTGTTTGTTCGTTTGTTTGTTTGTTTTCTATTTTTTTAATGTGCTGTGGAGCTAAACGGTGGGGCATATGATGAGCATGTTGTGTTTTTTTTATACCCTCTACAATTTGCTATACATTTTATATGGGAAGGCGCACATTTTTCTTTTTGTTGGATGTTGTTTGCATTTCATACTCGGAAGAAATGAGATCCAGTGTAGAGCTAGAGTGAGAAAGAGATCTTGAGATTTGTTTTTGTATTTGGTAAGTGTCATGTGAGGCAGGAGGGCCAAGTGTTTTTGAAGGCTCAAACAATTGCGATATCCATAAAAGGGATGCAAGTCTTTGTGTGTCATGTATGGACCTGTAGATCCAAGCGTTTTTTAAGGCTCAAGCAATGGCGGCATCCGTAAAGGGGATGCAAGCCTTTTTGTGTCATGTATGGTACTGTATTCTTTTGAACATTGGCTTATTGCTCAATCTGGAGAACAAGGGATATATGTATAATACGTATGCATCGGGCAGAGGTAGGAGCAGATATAAGCATTCTTATACATTTGCATTGTTCTGTATTGGAGGCTTACGGAGGTTGCACTGGGCTGAGAGATAAGCAAATGAGACTGAGGCAAGGGTTTGCATTGCCTATTGTTGATGCCAATCAAGTTGGCTTGAATTTCTTATCCATTGAAAGAGATTGTACAAATCTTTTGCATTGGAAGACTGAGTTGATAATGTCGGCCAGCTTTACGGAGTTGCAACAATGAGATCTAGTGCACTGCCCAAATGATGATTGAAGTACCGCAATACAATTTGTTGAATCTTGCTGCATGTGTTTCACATCATGTGTCATCCTCAAGTTAGACATATTGGCTTTTTGTCTTGCTTTTTCCTCTATTCAAAATTTTCTCTATTGAATGCTGAGCTATACCTGCAGACTTCATGTCTCATAATCTTCTAATAAAAACTACTTTCTTGATTGCATGCCCACACAGGCCCCAAAGGATACTTCCTAATCATCGACCGCCTCAATGAAACTCTGGATGGCCGTATCAAACGATGGCGCAGAGCCAAACGAAAGGAGAGGGTAGGGGGCTTGTTGTCCTCAAGTTGGAAGTCTAAGTTACACCCACGGGCCCTGGCCGGTGCTGGTGTTGCTGCAGGGAAAAAACACATTTACAACAATACTAGTAAGGGTGATAAGGATGGCAATGCTACTGCCACTACTGCTTCAACCGAGAGTGGTGATCAGGATAAGAAGCACCAACAGAAAGGTGATGACAAAAATGGTGGTAATCAGCCAAAGAAATCGTTGATTAGTGAGGAGCAGGTGGATGTGGGATTGCAAATAGCATCAGCGCTCATGTACTTGCACGAGAAGAGCATCATGTTTCGGGATTTGAAGCCTCAGAATGTTGGATTTGATGGTGAGGCAAAAGGAAGATATTGTTTGATTTGCTCTTCCCATCACTTGACTTATTATTCAATTCTCAACAATTCCTTTATCATAGTACGAGGAGACGTAAAGCTATTCGACTTTGGACTGGCAACTGTGATGCCTCCGTTTGGAGACCCATACGAGGAAAAATTCAACATGTCTGGGGCAGGTAAGAGAAAATGAGAAATGAGTTCTGCATTCTGCTGCTTTCTTGCACATCATTCATATTCACTTGAATTTTTTACATATTAGGAAGTCCAAGGTACATGGCTCCAGAGGTGCTCATCGATCCGCCTGAGAGGTACAATATGAAAGCGGACGTCTACACATTTGGTATCGTACTATGGGAAATATTTAGTTTGGAGTCTCCGTTTTCTTTTGTCAGGAAGAGAGATGAATTGGTGGAGTTTGTTCGTGAGTATTTGCTTCAGGAGTGTTGCATCACTTACATGATATGTATTAGTCTTCTTTCTGACACTTGCCTCTGCATATGATTTTGTTATTTGCTGCCTTTTTAGTGGACCAAGATGGGCGGCCAACAATCAATGAGAGCTGGCCGGAACCAATCAAAGAATTGCTTCGCTTGAGCTTTGACGCTGATATGGATAAACGACCTTCCATCCAACTGCATTATAACACACTTCGATTCCAATTGCTCAATCTGCGAGATGGAGATGATACCAGGCTCGACAATGCATTCATCAAACGCAGGAGATCCTTTGGCAGTCTGCGCCATCTGGACATGCATAATGACGAGGAGCAGCAATCAACGGTTGAGAAATTTCCAATGAGGGTAAAGAACACAATACTAAATCACGTCAAATCACCGCCATCCTCCTCTGATGGCGACAACCAGGCTCAACCGCGGAGGAGGAGGAATAAGCTCCGCGAAAAGGTTGGACTACTGCGCCTATCCGTTAAACATGAAGAATGAGGAGGAAAATGTGTTGAAATGGGAATCATACATAAGGGAAAAAATATGAAGCAGGTGGTGAACAGTCATCCTGGAAAGTACACTGTAGAAGGGGAAACATTACATGTAGAAATATGCATTGCAACTAAAAGGTTTCATAAACGACAAACTGAGACGATTTCTTGTATTTGTGGCAGCAGACCTGCGGCGCATGTCTGATGCTGTTATCGCTTGGAGTCAAGACACTTGCCTGTGATTTCTAGCTCAAGAGGTACCTTTTAAATACTGTGTACCTTCATATCTTCCAGCATCCAAGCAGGTTTGCTGGAGTAACATGGAACCTAATTTACTATGTATTATACACCACTTCTATCAAATTGGTTGGAAAATCCTTGTACTGCAAAAGCTGCTATTGACACCCCTCTACTCTCGAAGACGCAAGTAACCGGCCGCAATCTCTTGTGCTCTATTCCGAGCCCAAACAGATGATGCTTGAGACTTAATGGCAATCGCCTCCGCGTCAAAGATACCAATCTGCTGTTGCAAACCTTGCTCTTGGAGGACACCGTCCACATGGGAATACATTGCAGCAGCCGCATGCCCATATAAAGCTTGGGAAAGGAAATTTTCCAACCCAACACAGTCGTAGATGCGATCGTGGCCGATTTCTTCGGTAGGCGTCGCGCCCACTTCTTTTTGTAATCGCTGCATGTCATGTAACATTTCTTGTTGGAAGCGCCGAAAATCATCACGGGAATACGACTTGGATTCCGCATCATCTTCAGGGATTATGACTGCTTCGCTATACGCTGAATGTCACTGCTCGAGAAGATTGAACAAAGCGTCTTGGCTGACTTGAAAGATTAGGCTCAGAAGGCAAGTATCCTATGGATCCAAGATGAGTTTTCCTCCGAGTTTGATCACTCATGATGCTGTGGTCAAGTGTTGAAACAGGATTGCTTTCGCCAAGCTAGGGAAACTATGAGCGTTGCAGGAGCGTTGCCTATTGACCATTTCACAGCGTGACTAAATCACCATTTTTCACGAAAAAGCGCCTTAGCTGGCCGTCCGTGACAAACTAACAGGTTGCTACTAACAGAACAAAGCCTGGTACTACTACTACCTACTACTACTACTATCAAACCGTCCCGACCATGGCGCCATTGATGCCATAGTATCCAACCCGCCGCACTGTGTAACCCTCTAATCTTATCCTCTCTATTGTCAGTGCCAATTGGTGCCGCATCGAACCCGCTGGAATACGACGACGATGACGATGTTGTCAGCAACCAGCATGTCCGTTTTGTCCTCGCCGATGATGGAAGCATATCTTTCTTTATCTTTTATGGCATCCATCAAACCATCCCTCTCCTCATCCACACTCCCACTCTCACTACATTGCCAACAATGATTGAAACAATTTTGAACGCGCTGAATGCAACAAGTACGACTCCGCCAACCTCGTACGTGTCCTGGTTCGGCGTGGTGATCCCCGGTTTCCCTCGCTATTGGCATGGCATGCCAAGTTATCCTATCCCGTCCTCTCCTACTTGATTTCTGACTCAATTGAAGTCGATTTGTGCAATTGAAACGTAATAGTTGACGCCGGATATGTGCCTGCTTTTGAATCCACAACGGCGGTGTTCATATATCTTGGTTCAATTGCCATAATGCAAGGACCGGCCACTGCCCAATTTCCTCTGGCGAGTTCTCTGCCCATAATTGAGTGATAGGCAAACATGTAACAGAAAAACAACCAACCATCTGACAGAGTGCGTGACGCCTTCATTACTCGGCAAGCTGAGAATACATACCCACACCTCCGACTAGTGTACTTTACGGCTAGAGAGATTGTTTCGTCATGGATATAGCGAATCTGATTGATATCGTTTTCTTTGATCCTTAAGTGGGGCTTCGTGGCATGCTCCATTTTCTTGAATTGAACACCAATAAATGAAATATCTTTTGTCATCTGATGCGTGTTGGATCACACTTTTTGCAACAAACAGTAAAAGCTCCATAATATATTATGTGCAGAATACTAAATAGATCTCTCCAGAACAGATTCTTTGATAGTAAAATTTTTGATCATTCAATAACACCAGCAGATATTAGATTCTACTCTATATCTCTTTGTTAGATTTGTTATTACTCTGATGTGCGCAGCCAATGACCACCATGAACAATGCAATACCGAGACGTCTTTTTCATTCTCATGGAGACGAACTGCATCCGGCATAGCAAGCAAAGTATTGTCAATTGGTATCATTACTAGACAAAAACAATATGTTTTTTAAGTATTGACCTGATTGAAACCATCCTTCAAGCAAGAGATATCGTTCAACTTTTGTCTGCCACAATTGACTGCCTCAAAAAAGCAACGATTGTGATAAAAGCATACTCATGTGTGACTTCAAATTATCCTTTGGTTGTCTTGCTTAATCCAAAATTTGAAGAGCGCACGTATGTATTTTGTACAATGACTTGTATGCTCTTTGAGCCGTATGTTTGCTATTCAAACTCAAACATATGAGTTGGTACACAGGATCAATCTCCGTACGCTCAAGACGTGAAACACGTGCATCCTCTGCACCGAAGAGCGTGCGAAGTTTTGTAATGAACCAATTTGTAGAGAGATGATCGTCAACGTGTGCTATCTAAGTTTTGTGTATTGAGATCTATCGAGCATAGACATTCTCTGTAGAATAATAATAGTAAACATTTGAACCAACATTGGTACATCAAAGGGTATTGTTGAGTCTTCTTCACTCAAGCCACAAGTTGGTACTACTGATCCGCTAGTACTGCAATAACGAGATCACACATCTCCACCCTACCACATGACCACATCTAGTGAATCCAGAAGGACACAAAATAGACTGGCCCACAAGGATTTGGATTGTACTTCCTATGCGGATTGATTGTTGTCTACTTGTTTTAGATCGACTTTTATTCGATTCGGAGGATATTGATGTTGACATGCGAAGTAAAAGTGTTTGACATTGAGTTGGAACGGTTTCTCCGGATTGATGCCACATGAGTCTTGCCCGTTGTTCAATGGCCTATCATGAGTAAAGGTTCGATTGGTGTCTGTTGCATGCTACAGCATCAATAACGCCAGCCGGAAGGCACACGCGGCAAAAAAACCAGGACGTACGCCCTTGTGTGCAGCTCGAGTAATAAGGGTATCTCTCATAATGGAAACTGACACAATAACGGGTGCGCAGATTCCACAAAAGCCTGGACTTGAATGGTGTATGGCACCCGGCTTGATGCCGCAACTTTCGAGGAAGAGCATATTATTGACAAGGAAGACGGTAACATCAGCAAGGAAGACGGCGAACGTCAAAGGACGGCGAGGAGCTCGCGTATGGTGATATGGTGACGCAGAATAAACTCCTTGCCATTTATAAGAAGAGAGTATTATGATCGCAACAATAACAAAGGCGCAACAGGNTGCAGAATAAACTCCTTGCCATTTATAAGAAGAGAGTATTATGATCGCAACAATAACAAAGGCGCAACAGGCAATACAATGGCAAGCTCGGGCGGGCGGCGGGCGTCAGGGCAGGTCAGGCAGGGCGAGGTTCGAGGTGAGGTGTGTGATTTAGTCACAAAAATCCAGCTAAGGCGAAAAAAGTTGGCGGGAAGGTGCTGTGAAATGGTCAATTAGAGGCCGATTGTATGTCTTCAAAACGGAGCGAGGAGGTCATTCTCAACATCTGAGGCAATAATACAAAAAAGGAGGGATGACAGAGTGACTGCTCTTCAACAAAGTCGCTCTAGCATACAATACGTATCCTAGAGGTAGGATGTCATGTCTTTATTTTTCAACATACACAGAATCATCCGTCCTGAAAACATACACGTCAAGCGGCATGCACTCTTTTCAGCACCAGGACATTTTACAAAAGACAAAAGATTGGGATCATTGGTCGCGCGCTCACTTCAACGTATTCTCTCAACATGATGTTGTTGTACAATACCATAATAACAAAAACATTTCATTTCAAGAGGCAAAAGAAAAGAATAAAGAGGAAAAACAATTAAAACAATGGAATCATCCACCGCTGCCCCCTCTCCTACACAGGAGCA